>JAQBSW010003308.1:0-85531 GCA_029291075.1 Eudiplozoon nipponicum
ATTTATTGAGTGCAGTTAATATTTTTGCAAATAGCAATTTAAATTATATTTTAACCAGATTAATGTAGTAAACAAAAAAATACAAAATTAGAACCGATTGGAAATGCAGTATCGTCTGTATGTCATGAAATCGAAAAATCCGGTAACATGACAAGAAAACGACTGCAGAAACGTAATGTTTGACGTAGCACTAAGCTATAAAACGGCATGGTGTAGCAAAGTGTTTCTAGCAACAATAATACAAACGTCAGCATGAACGGAAGTTCTAATCTCATGTGCATATAGGCGGAATCATCAGTTGGAGAAGGTATTACACCCTATACTCACTATATATTTGAATGAGGCATGTACAATAATTGAACGTTACAATCTCGGGTATGAATGTGTGTCAACAGCATTAGTGGAACCAATTTCATACAAAGTCTTCGGCAAAGCGACAACTCACTATATGTAATATATACGGTGCCAGTAAAGGTTATCAAAATTATGGTTGTTGAGTTGGAACCTGATACCTACACTAGATGAGCAACAGCTGATACATAATTGCACAATATATATTATAAAATTAACACCAAATTATAAGTAACTTCAAGTTAAAGTAAACGTATTAAATTGCATGAGAGAGCCATAAATTAAAACATCCTAGCATACACACATGAAAAGTGAGATTTCGTTGGACTAGTATTAAAAATGCACCAAAATAGGAAAAAAGCGATAACTTTGTTACATAAATGCCAAATGTAATCCGAAGCACGAAAATGAAGTATATGTTATTCAATAAAGTTAGCTGTAACTATCAAAACGTCAATTAGAATTTGAATTGTTGAAAAGTATCTTGATGCAGATTAACTCAGTAGAAATTTATATACTAAGTTTGCTCAACAGGCACACGGAAGACTGCTGGAAACAAATCACGACCTTTGTAGCCTAAATTACATTAAGACCAATAAAAAACGGAAGTATAACTATATTTATTTAAATTAAGATTGCTGTATTGATATAAACAAAAATACCATTATATAAACACACACACACACACACATATATATATATATTTGTTGGTAAAAACTAAGCACTGTATAACGTAGACAATACGATTAATCAAGTTGTGTGATTCTAACAAATGTCCAGTAAAGTTGACTTAATTGGCAATAGTTACAGAACCCGAAGCAAGTATAATTTAAATATATGTATAAGTTGTAAAACTGCAAACAAGAAACGAAAATTGGAAATGCAAAGGCACACATACTAAGCACATCTTGACACGTTAGTACTCAATCTTTTTATAATGCTAGACTTAATGTAACTAGGAGTATCATTTTCATGTGCAAAATTTTTTCGGATATAAAAACCACTTCTTTTTCATATTCTTTTCAAGTATCACAATTGAACATCCTTTATATATATATATATATGTTATATATATATATATATATATATATATATATCGAAAAATCAATAGCGAGCATTATATCCAGTTCAAGCTCAAAGCCAGAACATAATTATTCTGCTTACATAAATCTTATCTGTAATTGCTACGTCTGTATAACATACGTGTGAGATTTGAACGATGTGTTGCGTTATTGTAAACGTGTATTCACCATTCAAGTGATTAAGCGTCTGGTCGATCAGCCTACGTAAGTTGAACGGCAACTTCCTTTTGTATATTGGTAAATAATATTTGATGTCAACATTACTGGCTGTTTCTCTTTGATTGGTGTAAAAGTATGTCTGTTACCTTTAAAAAAGCGCATAATTTAGGCGCATTAAATGTGAGTGTTAAAGACGCTTCCACATTCTATTTTGCTATGTGATTAGCTTCTCCATCTTGAGTTGAATTTTCAGGTAAACTGCTTTCTTTTCTAATCCGAAATACGTCTGTTTTTTTTAATTTCGTCTTTAAATAATTGTTTCAAATAATTATCTAGAAAAGCCATTAGACATTAAATCGTTTATTGCTTTTGTTTATTCGTTTGTTTTGAATCTGATTCTTGTATCTGATAAAAATTATTTTTCCTGCTTCAAACGGAAGGTATACTTTGAATTATATTCAAATATTCTATATAGTTTCCAAATGATAGATTTAAATTTTCTTGAACCTACTAAGTTATAAACCAGCCAGTCCTACTTGAATAAGGCTCCGAGTGATCATTGCATAATAGGGAACAAAAAGTATTACTGATCGATTTACGAGAGTTTATACTTTACATTCAAGTTTTTTCATTATTATGATGTAAAGAAGGTCCGTTTTTTATAAAGCGCTCATTCTTGTGACAAAGTACCAAGTTCTGCATCTTCAACTAGCACAGCGTCTAATGTAATGAGCGCGAATTTTGCGAAAGGTGACCTGTTTGCCGATCACAATGCCAGTCAGTATATATCAAGTTGTACTTTGGCCGGATGTGTGATGACACTTTCATTGGAAAATAAAGATTTTAATATCAATAGAAAAACTTAGCTCGCGAAAATAATCATTCAAATGCAAACCAGATGCTTTATTTTGACAAATCACCCCTCATATCAATAAAAAAATATGTCCGAAATCAAATATGCAAATGAAATTGGTTCACTAATTGAAAATAAAAACCTAGGATGTATATAAATTAAAGATTGGAAAGAGTGTTTAGTATTCTTTTGTATTGATGTATTTTCTATACTTACTATATATATATATATATATATATATATATATATATATATATGCATATATGAAGAAAAAAAGTTAATTATTTGACTTCATAAATGCGTAATTACAGTTGATATATAGCCAATAAATCAAAAAAGCTGTCAAATCTTAATCTTTTCAAAATACTGTTTTGATGCTCACTATAAAAGCTGCAGATACCACAGGCCCGAATTTAACGCAAGATAGAATAGTTCATAAACGTGTAAAGTGTTGAATTCAGGCGTGTTTATTTTCAATATATTGGATTAGTTTTAGCAATGTTTTGACTATTTTAGTGAGACCTTTGTACGCAGATTTATAATTTATAACTGTATTAGTCACCTTGCAATTTCTCATTAGATGAAAATTACGTGTGCTTTTTAATGAAAAATTAAGCTATTCTTAGTAAAAATCTTTAACAAAATTAACACTTAAAGGGATCACCTAGATTAGAGGCAACGCATGTGGTCGAATAGTGCATGGTCTGCACATTATAATTTGAAACCAAGTCGTCTTGTTTTAACTCAAGGCAAAAGTAACACATACTAATACGCAAATTATGGTCAAGTAGGATTATATAATCGGTCTACGATACGTGCGGCATTTGGTTTCTAAATATATCTTTCCAACCATTTAAGCACATGAAAATCTTTTTTCGATATATACGGAAGACAAGGCGTAACATTCAAAACCGATTGCATAAACCTATAGGAAATAATTTTCAAATAACAAAAAAGCCACGAATATGTAATATTCTATTCTCTATTTAATGTTTTAAACTCATTTATCTGGACAAACATCAATTACGGACACATTTACCAAAGAATCGTACTTGAATCGTTATTAAATTATATATATATATATATATATATATATATATATATATATATATATATATATATATATATATATATGCAAACGAATTTAAATGCGACATGAATTTAGCCAAATAGGTAGTGAATTTTTAAAGATAGCCATCCACAAGTAATTTTAAAACGCGTAAATATTTTTAATTTATTTCCAAATTTTGGAATTATCTATAAATGCGTTGTCATCGTTTTCTTTGCATCCAGATTTTCTATCACACATATTTAGGTAGAATATGCTAATTACGTAAAATGGGATTCTCATTAATAAAGAAAGTGTGGTTGTGCAATTGGAATTAAACAGCTGATGGTTTGGAATGTGCCTTACTTTAAGTGTGCCGCAATAAATTCTTTGTTGTGGAATGTTCTTGCTTAATTGCAAGAAATTGCGCAGTATCTGTGCGTTTGCTTTTGGATAAAGTTATCGTTTAACGATTAAACACGGCTAAACAGAAAAAGTAATTTAGTTTGCAGAAAGGAGTATAAAATTTGTTTAAAACAATACATTTTGTCTATTGCAATTGCTTTTTCGAAACAATAATATAATCTTATACGTCAATTTTTGATGATTCGAAAATCAGAGAAAATTGTCAAATATAAACTATCAATACAATAGTTCATGAGGAATTTTATAATTGTCAAGGTGTTTTGTAAGTATATTAAAAGCAGGATTTCATCATTTGAAATATTATTTGCTATGTCCATCTTCGAAATGCTACATATGACCTAATTCTATTTATATAACTTGAATCTATAATATAAGACACCAATCGCTGAGATAATTTAATTCAAACTTGATGTGCGTGGAAGAGTCACATAAAATTAAATAGGTTGCACCTCACTTGAAAAGTCAGTTAATAAAGAATGTGCCAATACTTTGACAAAAATATTTGCTCTGATGTATTTACAGAGAGAATTTTAAAACGGTAAGTATTTGTTGCAGATTTTGTTAATCATCTAAAACGCCTCTACAAATAGATACTAAAAAATATCTAGATATTGGAAGAAAATATATGTATACTAATCTAGATATGTGCTGTGTAAGCAATCGAATACACTTCTTCAAAACAAAGGGACTAAAGCTGAGCTTAGAAGTTTCTCTTTGCTATGATTAATTTTTTAAATAATCACGTTTCGTTTTAAGGACCGGAACTTTTGTCATACTTATCGACGTGACTGGACTTTTTGATTTTCCAATGTCTGAAAATTTGAGTCTGTAACATTTCACCTTACATCCTCCCGCCATTAGCATAATTAATGTATGCTTAAATGAAAATGCAAAATTAATTCTGGAAGAATTCACAATTATCTCTTAGAAATTTTTGGGCAGTATAAAAATAATGTGATGTGCGTATTATAACTATTTCGAGCTTAAACGCAGCAGATAAATTATCAATTAATTTATGTTCATTATACATAATAACGAATTTGGATGAGATAATACTGCTGGCTTTGGTTTATCCATCTGGTCATATTTGAATTACTTTTTACAAGATGCGCAACGCCTAATGCAAAATAATATATATATATATATATATATATATATATATATATATATATATATATATATATATATATATATATATATATATATATATATATATATATACTGATTAGTGCAATTAGCTGATCACATTATTTTGTAACATGTTAGTTTTATTACTTTATTCCAAATCAGAACATTTACATTGAATATACACACAACCAATGATGATAAGAAGCGATGGCTCGAATATGACGCAAATGATTCATATTACTGTGTTTAATGAACTTATTCCCAATAAATAAATCTCCAATGGTAAATTTGTTAAAAAGAGTATACGATGGTTTGGTTATTTATTAAATCGTTTAAGCTAACTTTGATTGTTCTACTCGAATTTGACAGCAGAAGCCTCCAAAAAATTATTTGGTGCAGGACCAGATACGAACCGGTGTATGCCAGGATAAGTTAATGCTTACTAATGTTGCCTTCATGAATACTTCCATGGTTAAAGAGATTTTTATTGTCTTTATGATTTTTGTTTTAGAAACAAGTTGGTTTCCACGCTGGGTTATCATTAAGATAAGTAATTTCACCAAATTAACCGGCTACATTTACACATGATGAATACGCACTAGTAATAATCATCATGGCAAACATATCAAGAAATCTTTTTTTGATAGAAGAGTTTTGTTCGAAGGGTTTCAGTTGAACTCGCAAGTGATTTTCAGATCTCTTTTGCCTTTATTTTAGAAGGTTAATGCCAGTTAGTCTTCAATGATCACAGTATTAATTGTGTAATTATTCACATCGCAGGAGATACTAAACGGGAATTAAAGTCGACGGGCAAAATTGAAAGCCAAAACTTCTTCATGCTTAATAGTTAAAATGGCGAAATACAACAACTTACCTTAGACAAATTCGTGTAGTTTATTTAGATAACGAGGAGAAAACAATTAAATGACAATAACCATTCAAGAACCAATGCTCAGTCTAAATAAAATTGAATTTTTTCAAGTATTGAAATTTCAAAGAGAACAATTGAAAACTGTTTATCATAATTCTAAATTTAATCAAATATTAACTTAATTTAATCGAAAAATAATAATGAAGTATTTTTCGTATTGGACATTCTGATACGAATCTAATTTTTCGCAAGCAATATAAAGCATCAATTGGATAACGCTGAAATGGCTACCATAATTTTACTATCATTTTTCAAATTTAACAATAAGTATATACCATTGTATTCAAATGTACTAAAAACGGTAAGTAAATAATTATTTTAATTTAGTAAACGTTATTGTAAAATTCTGTAAGAGTAGTTTTATAAATGTATTATAAATCAAATATAAAATTTAATCTTAACGCAAAAAATAATGAAGTATAACTTTACAGGACTTTCTGATACGAATCTAATTTATTGCAAGTATTATACCAGTTCAATTGGATACACCGGAAACGGCTACCACGGTTGTATTATTATTTTTTGAACGTGACAATAAATATATACACTTGTATTTAATTGAAATGAACATAGAAAGAATTTAGTTATTTTAATTTTATAAAAGTTATCGAAAAATACGTAATATTAAGTTTTAAGTTAATTATTAATTGCGGAATTGAAAAACTCACATACTACAGTCGAGATATTCAACTGATTATTTTTTCGCATTGTTATAATATAATAAAGAATTTGTGTTCGGAATTTATTTTAAATTGTAGGCCGATTTTCCATCGCTAAGTATTGTAGTTATATACTCGGAGATCTAACATATACGCAATTATGAATCAAATAAGTTAAAATATGGTCAGTCGGATAAAAAAAGTCAGCATAGCCTAAAAGTATAATCACAGGTACTCAGAAATTTTGTACCTTAGGGCGACACATCGGTAGGGACCAGTAAATCGCTTATAGTCACTCTAAACTTGGTCAAGAAAAATTGGATACTTCTTCGGTAAACTCACATCGTATCGGCTGCTACTGATGAATCATTTGTATGCACAAAACGCATGTGTACATGAGATAAAACCTTTCGTTCATTCTGACTTTGGCTTATTTTTCTGGTCCTATTTATGTTAATTTGATACTAACTGCGCTAGAACAATCACATAATGGTAACTTTAGCAGTTAACAAATAAAAAAAACGCATGTATAGAACTTAGCTTAATATACACGCATATTGAATCTTTGCAAGTATGTATTAGGCTTTGCGAACCTAGTAACAAATTAGTTCAGTTGTGACCAGAAGGATAAACCAAAGGCAGCATGAACGGAAAGTATAATCTCATGCACATTCGTTTCGTGCTTACTGGCGACTCATCAGTCGGAGCCGTTATTAAGCCTTTTAACCATTATATATTTAGGAGTGGAATGTGGAATAATAGGACGGTACAATCTCCTAGACGAATGTGTAAACCTGTAATAGTGAAGCTAATATAATATAAAGTCAACGACAATATGACTTCAATGCTAACTCACACTATATAATATATATACCGAGTCTGTAAAGGATACTAACACTATGGCTATTGTGATAGTAACTGATACCTTTTTAAATCGATGAGTACCGGATACTAACACTATGGTTTCCGAGTCGGTACATGATACCAACCTGATTGATATAAATTTATGCTAAAGTTCACCCAAATTGAGAATTACAACAATTTCCGAACACCTGTTACTCCAGTAAAACCATACACTCTGGCCTTCATCGATATCAGTTATCACATTTCGCGGTAAGTATGACATCATTCAATTCAATATATTACAGTCAAATACTGTTTGTTGCGAAGAACTAATATATATGCAGGTATGCATTAGGTTTTGCGAACCTAGTAACAAATTAGTTCAGTTGTGACCAGAAGGATAAACCAAAGGCAGTATGAACGGAAAGTATAATCTCATTCACATTCGTTTCGTGCTTACTGGCGACTCATCAGTAGGAGCCGGTATCATACATTTTTGTTCTGGTTGTATGCAATTTAATAAAGGTGTATTATATGCATTTCTAAATTAAGGTCATCGATAAGCGAGGAAAATATTGTAATCCAGATATATTTGAGAGCCATCCACCTACATTTTGCAACATTTTTGGCTATTATTTTGCAAAATAAGATTTCTTACCTACTGTTAAATGTATCTTCGAAACTCCATACTGATCTATTTAGCATGAGCATACATAATAGATTTTGTTTAGTGAGCACATTTGCTTCATTGTAGATTATTTGTATTACTTTAGCTATCATATTCGAGCAAACGTTGTTAAATCATGGCGAAACTTATCTTATCCTAGATGGACTTCACATACCAATTAATTAAAAACAGATATTATTTTCTTTATCATTAGTTGTGCCCTGAATCTGTTCGATGGTATTGCAAGTAATAATTGATGATTGTTTATTTCAATGATGGAAGATTTTTCTTATCTTTTATCATTGAAAAACTGAAATGTAAAAATGTTGAATTAACAGACTTTCCTGAAAGCCCATTTAAGCCGTCATGTATATTTTATTACTAACACACATTACAGTGTCTTAAGCAAGCAACCTGGGGAGATAAGCCAAAAAGCTACAGAATAAGCATGGTGTAATACAAAATGGGACAAAAAGGTAAGATAAGATTGCACAAAGTCTGTTTATACTGCAGTATGCGTTAAAGTGCACGAAATGTTTCAGCGATCTGGTCACGGGATAAGCGGTTTCTCGCAACTTTTAGCCTAAAAATATAATGTACCGGTTCTTAGCTATTTCGAACAGTCGTCCTATTTCAAAATTAAAACTAATTAAATGAAAGTTCAAACCAAGGCTGCACACAAGTCTAAAGATAGACTGCAGAATTATTTTTGCTGGTTAATTCTTGTAACATAGAATAAATAATGGAAAGATTAAACTGAATAATACTTGTATCTTCAATTATTTTCTATAATGTAAACTAATCCTCACTTGTAAAATACAATTTTCTTTGTTAAATTATCAAAATTGTTGTATTACAGAAAATAATAATCTGTTTTGTTTCCTTAATGTTCGCAATTTAAACAACGCAACAAAGATACTTAGAGAATTGATATATCTATCTTCTATAATAAACCATTCAATGAAGTCATTAATAGTGAACACAGTCCAGTTAAAATTTGATATATGTCGTGTAGCAAGGGTAAATTTAATAGTTTATTGAATAATGTCTTTTTAAACAGGCCAATTATGTCTGCAGTTACATTTAGTTAATGGTCCAAAGAGTTATGCATGTTTGAATTTGCATGTGGTTTGTTGATATCATAGACAGAGAACAGTTCATATATTATTACGACGAACAAGTTAGGTTATGCGTAACTCTCCAAGATTGCATAACTAAAAAATCAACAAATCTTTTTCGGTTGCATGAATTAATCTAAAGACCACATCATATACGTTTTCAAACATATTTCAACAACAAACACAGATTCTGCTTTTACTTTTCAATCATAAACTGTGAGATTTGGATATAGCATTTAAACATGAACATTACTGCAATAAGCAAATAATAATTATATACTTATGTTATATCGTTCTTGTTAACTTTATCTCTCACAGGATCGGATACGAAAAACCGCGAAGTTCTTGCAGTTTTCCACTATGTAACAAGTTCTCTTTTAGGTCAATCTTAACTCCAGGTGCTCCACGAAGTTGCACAAGCCAATTGTGGACATTTAATATGAGATAGACGCCATGCCGAAATTAATACATAAATATATATATATATATATATAAATATTTAACATTTCATGCACTTCATATGTGGTGTATGGGTCTGCTAAGATTTGTGGAAACAAATTTTAAATTGCAATTAATTCGGGATGCATTAAATAAGTGCTGTTATATAGTACTCATGTGGAACAAAATCGCTGCAAAAAACGGAAAAATTAAGTAATACAGAACTTACTCAGTATTCAATAGAATTTTTATGTTAATGCCTATTCATTTCTGCGAAATGTATGCTAAACTGAGACAATCTAGATGCATATCGGAAAACTGCATACTTCTACACATCTTTAATGGTTTTAGAATAAAATTGTTTAGGAAATTAGCGAAAATGTTTAACTTGAGCGATAAATATCTTTCACATAGTCAATCTAACGGCAAAGCAATAATTCAATAAGGAAAAATGTCCACTCAAGGCAAAATATTTTACAGAACTTTACTCATCGCAATTCGTGACAGCAAAGTGTGTCGCAAAAATAATTGAAATATCTTCAATATATTGTTTGAATCGATATTAAAATTTTTTAAAATCCACCGAGGAACTGTGACGAAATTTGCGATAAAATGCGAGTTTGAATAATCTACTGAATTTCTTAAAGTATTGTTTACAATTATTGTCATGAAAAATATGGTAAATTGGAATCTGTACAATATTTACTCGATAAGAGCATTAGGAAATACATCCAAATTCCTCTAATGAAGAATTTTCTAAATTAAACTACGTGGCTTTCTAAAAAAATTCAACTAATATTAAATTTAAATGTTTTTTTGTTTTTTATACAATAAAAAATAAATTAAATTAAAAAAAATTTTTAAAAGAAAATAACTTAAGGATAGGTTGTGGAGAAGTTTGCACAAACATCTCATTAATGATGTGAAAAAAAACATTGTTTACTCATTTTTGTTGAGTAGTCAGAATCTTTATTACAACTTTCTGTAGTGCACTGTCTGATTTGAAATTCTGAATGAGAAAAGCATAAATTAATAATTTAAACGAATAAATGCACACTATTCGTGATTTTCGTAGATATTCTAAGTAAAATGTCAACATCATTCAGCAAGTAGAAGATTTCTTACATTAGAAATACTTTAAAATATAAATTAAAGTAATTTCTGACAGGTAACTGAAAATTTAGATTTTTTGACTGTGGGTGATTAAATGCGAACATGATTTTCGAAACATCAATAAAAATCTAAAAAGCTTATCAACCATATTGAACAAGAACTAGAACTCAGACGGTGGGCTTGCAAATTATATGCTCCCTATTTAATCAACTATAAATTTTGGAGGAAATTATTTAATTAGGTTTTTAAGCACAATTAAACACATTTAAATGTTGACTAGTCGCGTAGCACACTCGAACTATGGTCTCTCTCCCAGGGGTGATGCTTATTAAGTAAATCATACTAAATTGGCATAAAGAACAGAAAGGTTACACCACTTGAAGCATTGAAAACAGTGCGTCCGACAATCTATTGACGGGCTATGTATGTTCAAAATAATGGGTGAGAGCTGTATCTTAAATTTTAAATACTTATATGTATATTTCGGTTTGATCCTCATCGTCCAGTCTCCCGTCCTGTATTGATGATGATCAATAAAGCCCCAAACACGACAATATATTCTTTAAAATAAATGGTGACGTTAAAATAATACTTTTCTACTGAAATAGTTTTTTTGATGACAAAGCGGAGAACAGCGTCAGTCAAATTATGCTTCATTAAATTATTGTGCGGTTTGAAGTGGTAGGTTTGCTTTCGTCGTCAATAAAGTTATGCAAAAACCACAGGGTGGTTTCGGCCATTGACCAGATTTTCTTTAAGTACTGAGGAGTAGTAAAATTACACGGCATACTGAGACCGAACTCGATCGACAAAAAGAAGAAATGTATCTTTCAAGAAGCACTTGATGTATTATGCCTACGTATCGATTTTGCCTTGATTAATATCTTCAATTGCCATGGTAATCGTTGTGTAAGAGAAAGGATTACGCGCATTAAAATTAATTGACAAATATTCTTATCGAAGTACTGCCTGCGGATGGATTAAAGGTTAAGCGAATCAGTACAAAGCCGAAAGAACCAGCTTTAAAAAAAATTATATTTCAAATATTTTTATTATTGAAAAATGTCGCCCAATTAACGCGTCCTATTTAATGCCTTATTATTAATTAGGTTTTTAAAATAAAAGCTGTTATTGAACATTTTAGAATATTGCCTTATGTGGGTATGTACCTCAGAGTTTCTTATAAATGAACTCTTTTTAAGAGATTACTTCTGCATATTTGAATTGAGTTATGTAGAACTGTTTTTCAAGAAAGTCTCAAAGTACATTATAAATTCACGTACAACTATGTACCTGTCATTTTAATTTAATTTCATTACACTAATATAAAACAACCAAGGTTAATTTCGTGATACGATTCTTTGATTTGCCTTTTAATAAAAAAGTCATAATTAAATAAAATACTTCTATTATTTAATCTGTTTAGTTTGTATATATTTTACAAAAATTAAAATAAGGAGACTTTCTCTGTATTCTCTTGAAACAGTCCCGTTTATTTTTATTTAATTTCAACTGTAATGGACAATCCATCTAGTGTCGCATGTGTGCAATTAGTGGGAGGCAATTTTGTTTCCTGGAATCAATCCTAATTAACACGAAATAATCGATATTAAATTATCACACAAGAGCAATTCACCTAAAAAAGCTTGCCAATTCGAAATTTAAAAAAATTAAACTTGATTAAATGTATTTCATTCATGTATTAATTAAACAATGCTTAGTAATTTAGAAAAGATAAACAAGTATAAAAATGAACAGGTTAAATCAAAAACAAAATCGGCGGTAAATATGAAGATATTTACAACTGCTAAAAAGGAACTTGAAATCTTTGTCAGAATGACACCATACATAACTCATAGTTAAAAATTCTAAACATTTTTTTATTAAATTAACATTTATTCTTGTTCTGTTAGACCTTTTCCTATACTGTTGAACATTATTGTTATTATACATTTTAATATTTATAAACAAAAACGCCATATGAACGAAATTACTTCATCTATTACTCGAATATATCTGAATAAGTTAGAGTACTATTTCATTATAGTTAAATCCAGCAATTACATATATAGGATTCTACTATATTATATATATATATATATATATATAGTATATATATATATATGATTTCCAGAAACAAGACAATCTTGCCAGATTATAATTGAAAATACCCCGCGCTAACATCAAAGAGGAATATAACAAATTAACTGCGAGCGAATGTTAACGCACATACAAACACACAAAAAATTAAAATCGAAGAGTAACCATTTTAATATGTGTCTAACTAACTAAAACGTAAATATAATCCTGAAAACTCGCCATATAAATTAGCATTTCTTTCTTCCGGTTCTTGCCTATTCAGTAACGCTTAAGCCGTTGTTGACAAATATATATTAATATTTTATCGAATCTATTATGATGTATTACAATAAAATATTAGTGTTAAGTGTAGTTGAGCATCTTATATGAACCAATAATATATATATTTGTGTGTTAATTTGCGTCTTTGTTTAGGTACATTTTTTTCAATGCAATAAAAATTTTTTTCCCCGATTATGGAATATTATTACTTTAAAAATACAAAGGATTATCTTATAAAACGGGAATATCAATTTTAGAAGTCATGTGACATAGTTTGAAAATCCAGTTTATGAAAAAAAATTTAATTTGAATTTATTTCGTTGCAAATTAGCGGGACACAAAATAATTAAGAAATGCGTTGACATTGGGGCAGTTGAACAAGTTTAATTCGTATTTAAATGAAGCTTGAAGAATAAACAATACAGTGGGAGATTATAAACTAGTTTGCACATAGCTTTAACGTAACTAACCATCTATTTAGTAATTCAAAGTCAAGTTTAAAAAATATCTATTGGCCACATGGCTAATTACGCATTTTTAATAATGCGTTGAGTAAAAAAGTACATTGTTGTCGCTAAAAACACTTCCAGTCCAATTTGTTAACATTTAAAAAAATTAGTGCACAGTGCATCTGCGTTACCAATTTTTTGATTCATGAAAAATAAAGAAATTGTTTTTTTATAAATATAACCGAAAATTAAAAATGAATATGCAGACTGGAAACCCTACTCGTTTGGTGATAAATATCATAGTATATATTTAAGCTTCAACTTTTATGATAAAAAACTCAACGGAAACGGTTTACTATCTTACAGCATCAAAATTTGATGTGAACCTTTAATTATCTTTCAAAAAATCTTGGAAACGGGTTTATGAATACTCTACAAATTCTACGCAGTTTCAATACTATTAGTCTTATTCAGCAATGTAGCAATCAGGCTGGAACTCAAGACTAACCTTTGTAATATTTTAAATATCTAAATACAAATACTGGAGTTTTAAAAAAGACCAAACAAGAAGAAAATATAATAGTTGAACGAGATAGAAATGGGTAAAATTGAAATATAATGAGGAGCGAATGTAGAAATTGTATTTTTTAGTGGCAAAATGTTAATTATAATTAAGGCATGCCTTACTTACTTAAAATTAACACTTCAAAGGTTGACCAACATGTGTTCCGAATCAGGTCTTGAGATCGTGATGTAATAATAAGCAAAGTTAACGGCTATTTGTCTGAGGCGTGCCAATTGAAGCAATAAATAATTTGAAGGATGAGCTAACTTTGACAAGTAAATCGATTGAATCTTCGTACAAGATCATTAAATCAATAGTTAAATGGAGTACACTTTATTATTTGAACCAATTTAGTGCATCATCTGACAACAATTCAAAGGATGTGAAAAATACAAATTGAATTATATTGGCAAGTGAAGAAACATGGCCATAAGAGTATTTAACCAACATTAGTATCAATCTCTGTCAACATAATGTATCTGAACGGGAGTCATTTGGTGAATTACCGTTCCTAGATTTCGAATTAATTAGAAGAAGACAACATTTTAAAGAGTTACCTACAAAAATGACGTTTATACGGATGTGCCTTTTAACATAATTATAAAATTATATTTTGTAACATAAAAACATTACAAACAATATATCTTAGTCAAACGAATGGAAAACATAATGAGATTGATTAAAGCATTCTGCGAGAAGTATTCGTTGCTAGTAGTTATCTGTTAATTTTAATTGTGGTCACTATAACTATGCTTATGTTCATAAACTGAAAAGCAAAGTAAAATCTATGTCATTAAAATGCAACAGTCTTACAGTTTTGAAACAGTCCATGACATGTGGCGCTAAAAATCATAAACTCAAGGAGAAATGTGATTTCTAAAGCACATCTAAATTATATTAAATCCCACGTAAAGGCAGCAAATCATGAAAGTCGACAAAATCAACTTTCCAATTACGTTAAGAAAGGGTAAAACGTAAAACGCCATGCGAATATGAACCTGTTCACGGCATTTGGTGGAGTTTGTATAAGCAATGAAATACAATTTAAACAATAATTGATTGCGCGGGTGGTGGTAACAATTCTTTAAATCAAGTTCGCGAGCTTGAAGTAAGCACCAATCCCATTGTATTTAACCAGTCGTCGAACAACATAACAAAACTACCGCCAGCAGCAACGTACTGACGCGTTTCGACCTTCCTTGATCATCATCAGAGTACGACGGCAAACTGACTATAGAGGATCAAACCGCATTGAATATATATGGAAATCAAATTTAGATATGCGGCTCTCACCTCTAGCAGTCTCGCATACATTGAACTGGACTGGAAATGTCGACTGCACAATTTCTATGAATAAACTACCGCCAGCTGCATCTATATTTCCATATATATATATATATATATATATATATATATATATATTTATATATATTTAATGCGGTTTGATCCTCGATAGTCAGTTTGCCGTCGTACTCTGATGATGATCAAGGAAAGTCGAAACGCGTCAGTGCGTTGCGGCTGGTGGTAGTTTTGTTATGTTGTTCGACGACTGGTTAAATACAATGGGATTGGTGTTTACTTCAAGCACGCAAACTTGATTTAAAGAATTGTTACCACCACCCACGCAATCAATTATTGTTTAAATTGTATTGCCTATATATGTATATGTGGCGATAGCTGCAAACAGTTAATGTTCGTGACTGCATAGAAATTGTGCAGCCGACATTTCCAGTCAAGTTCAATGTATGCGAGACTGCTAGATGTGGGAGCCGCATATATAAATTTGATTTCCATATATATTCAATGCGATTTGATCCTCGATAGTCAGTTTGCCGTAGTACTCTGATGATGATCATTGAAGGTCGAAACGCGTCAGTGCGTTGCAGCTGGCGGTAGTTTTGTTATGTTGTTCGTAGACTGGTTAAATACAATGGGGTTGGTGTTTACTTCAAGCTCGCAAACTTGATTTAAAGAATTGTTACCACCACCCGCGCAATCAATTATTTTTCAATTAACCAAGATGTTTGACAATGAATATCGATATGCACACGTTATCCAAAGACAAGATTTATAAGGAAACTTCTCAAAAAATTGTCGAGTGTATATATTGTCAGTGCAACAGCGTTGAAAATATCGTTAGGCTACATTTGGACGCAGACCAGACTAATGATAGGAAACGAAGATTGCCCTATTTTTGTAATCGGTATGCAGCTCAAACGAAATATTAAGATTGCTTGAATAAGTCAAGTCTATATTTGGCATTACACCTCGTTTAAATTGCTAATAATTTTGAGGTATATTGGAATTACTTTCCTTCACAATTTCCCTTTAAGTTTGTTGTGAGGTTGGTGGAGAGTGTAAAAGTAATTGGCCTAGATCTTTGGCAAACCATATAATTATGCACACGTAATAAATGAAGACGATTTGTATCAAAAACTCTCAAAAATTTGTCGAGATATTATATTATCAGTAGGACAGCGTTGAAAAAATGGTTAGGCTCTATTTGCAACACGGAACAGTCTAACGTTAGGAAGCGAAGATTTCCCTATATGGAATCGATTTCCAGCTCAAACGAACCATAAAGTATGCTTGATTGATATAAGTCTACATGTGGCACCATAACTTTTTCAAATTGCTTATTTATTCAATGATTATTTTCGTTACTATCCATTGCAATTTAATTTTAAATTTCTTGAGAGCTCCCGTAATTATTACGTTAATTCCTCTATTAAATATAATACTTTCTAAATGTTTTATGTTAGTTTACACTTTTTCTAGCAACACTATTATTACCCTACTTTTTTAAGTTAATTTTATGAATTACGTTGTCTGATCTTCTTATACTTTGACTTTATATCTAATTTAAGCTTATTAATATTAAAATCATTTTAATAATTTAACATCCTATGATTTTAATATTGGTGTAGTTTTACCACACTGTTTCCATTCCAAACCAGTGAGGTTACCCTTAATTATTTTATTTTAAATAGCAAGAATAAAATAAACTTGTTTGATTATAGTAAAGAGGAAATTGAAATTAAACATCTGTAATTTCGCTTAGATAAATTTATTTGTGCATGTTATTAAATTTAACTGAACGCTACGCGAAAACACACAATCTAACACATTTATGCATTACGCATGCTTACCTAATCAAATTTAAATAAAGATTATCAGCTCAAATGATCAGAAGTATAAGTGAATGCAATTAAATGATGTTTTATGTCCGATCACCCGTCTACATTTGATGTGATGAACGGTCTTTTCATCCAAAAAAAAGGATTTCATAATATTGAGGCCAAATCTCTAGAAATGAGTGAAAAAATTGTTTCTGACAAACAGAAAGAACAAATTAATGTGAAATATTTCAAATCTTTTTACTTTAAAAAAACCTTAGTATCGATTGGTAATTGAACAAATTCGGGAAAATTTAACCAGGATTGAATAAAAGTCCAATTTAAATAAACAAAATAATTTAGTTGTTTTTACGATTAGTTGATAAATTCTCGATTGGTTCGTCTATTGTAAAATTATGACGGTTGCTGTTGAAAGTTAGACTTAAGTCAATCACGGAAGATATTAATTTTTTATCATCAAAAGCACCAGTATTAACATTATCGATATAAACCTTATGATTATTGGCTTGTACAAGAAACTGAAAAGAGAAAGATAAAGTTTGCAATGAGCATATTTGACAAAATATTAATTGAATAATCAGTGAACAAAAATCATTAAATTTATCAATGTTGTAAATACGAATATAGCGTAGATTAAGCGAGGCATACTGTGGCAATAAGACCAATATCAAATAAATAAAAAAAATAAACGGGATTAACGAACAATAAAATACAGTTTCACATAATTAGTAATAATAATGATATTTCACGGGCGGCTGTCCAGGCTCGCACGATTGCTACAAACGTAATTTATTTTTACAAAGTCGGACCAGTGTCAATATGGACAGGGTTTTCTTTCCCGACTGTTTCTACCAAGCCATTTCCCTTGGTTGTGGTTTCGCGAGAGGACAGATAAGAACAGTGCTATGTATGTTATCGCGAAGAAGATAAATCCATCATGGATAAGCGTTCGGAGTATCTATGAAGATTTATTTATTCTAATCGCATCAAAAATAAAGAGATCTAGTTCCGTGCGTATGCCCGCCTGACAACTACAGGTAATCAGACATAACCTGTGTACAATAAAATGATTTTGTGGGCAATAATTTACTGTGTTGAAATATTGAAAACGGTAAATAATTGAAAAGCAACTACGGAGGGCTCCTATTGTGGGTTACCTATCCAATCCATATAAAACACACCTTTAACTAGGTGGTCTATATATTTTACAGCCAATTCATGCTCGAGCTTGTTGCTCATTTTTGCTGCAAGGCCGGAAATTGGCTTTTTGCTGGCTCAAGTGTTAAGTAATGGCGTTTGGTATAGCCAAATTGCCTCATTATCGATTAAAATAATTGATGGAATTGCCATATTTTAATACAGGTGAAATTTTGGACTAAAAAGGAAGCGTAGTCAAGTCAAGACTGTAGTTCAATTAAAGATGACAAAACCTTCGACGAAACCAAGATTTATTTTGTTTAAATCAACATTTGCAATATCCGCTCTTTTTTATCTATTTGCACAAAATTGCAAAACGTTTGTCACTCGCAAGAGCACTCGCGCTGTGAATTTCAACGAGCATCATCAGAGCACAACGTTGACGGCTGTATAATTTCAAAATACATCAATTCGCGCAGGTGGCCGTAGTTTTCCAACACTGTGTGACGTGTCACAGAGAAAGGGAAAGGTGTTTAATTCACGTTAGTAAAGTTGATTAAAACAATTCTTATCACTAAACTAAGTTCACTGCTCAGCTTCCAGTTTAACTTTGCCGGGCAAAAGATTTTCCTGTAAAATTTAGCAAGAATAACTGATTTATCGCTGAGCAAATACGGATTGAGCGGTTGGAAATAAGGCTTACCAATTGAATGTCTCCGGGAATGGCAAATCAACTATTTTGCCTTACTTAACTTGTGCAAATCAGAGCTCATTCAGCGTTAGTTGCACTTACTATATGGGCCTTACTTGCGTGATTATCAAAAGAGCACAGCGCAATTCTCGTATAAGTTGTTCTAATTGTATCTACGGTTATTACTCCAAGTAGTCTTGAATAAAATGTCTTTGTTTGAAAACGTAACTGCACTAAAGTTGAGCTGCCACAAATATACGATTTCTGCAGATTTGGTCACACGTGTATGAGTTTTCGAGGACAAGATAAAACCATTTAAATTGTATTAATCCAGTAGCAAAAAATCGCGAAACTAGCGCTGTTGCACACACGGAACTATCTTGATCAGATACGTTATTCTTAAGAGCACGACAGCAATCTGTTCGAGGTGGAGAAAACAGTAAGGTATGTCGAGGTATTCAAAATCAGTTATGCGATTCTCATTTCAAGTGGTAGTCTTGCTGGTTGGTAGGTGTGTATGCGTTTGTGTTTGTGTGTGTGCGTGTTTGCATGTAAAGGTCATTCTCGCAGTATTGCAAAGGGATGTCTGAGATCTGGTCATTATTGTTTTTATGGCTTGAGAATTAACCGTTTGTGCGCATTGTTCACTGTTACATGTACGAGTGCTATTTTTCCCAGTGTAGTTGATCGTTTCACCGTTGTTGCGAAAATTTATAATTTCCACATGGTAACAGCGCCAGTGTGGATTGCAGTGTTAAACGCTCATATTGTTTGGAAACTTCTGTCACCGTATGCGCCTCTGTTATTTCCACTTCAGTTTGTTGCCAATCCGATTGTATGTTTGTAGATTCTACTCGAGGGCCTGTCTGTTCTTGGCCTGATACTAGTAGATTGTTGTTGAATTTTGTTATTCTTGGCCAGTCGATAAGAATATCATGTTGATGAATCTTTTGAATATTAAGGTCAGGTGCTTGTTTTTTATATATATACGGTTATTTTGCATTTCTTGTAGTAAACTGGCCTGTATATAAATATTTTTTTGGATTATTTATTTGATTTAATGTAGGCTACGAAGCCAAACTTTATAATTGAAATTTTCTCAAAATTAAGTGAATCAGATTATTCGTAGCTGCAAATAATCAATTGTGTGCAAGAGAAATATTCATATTATTGTAGTTTAGCCGTTGCATTTTTGTAAAATTACCTGGCAAGCAAAATTGGCAAGATAAATTAATATAATTTTTTGTGACCGACAATGATGTACACAATTTGAAATATTTCATATTGCGGCATTTGTAAATGTTTTAAATTTAATAGCAGAACATCAACTTATTGTAGGAAAATTTTAAAATAAATTCAAATCTTATTGTTTTTAATTCGTTACATAAAATTATTGCAGAAAGTAATGTATTCATTTTCCATCTATGTTAAAGGGAATAAATTTTGTGGTATATATTCCACTTTATGTACTTAAATATGCAAATTCACATGCTATATATTAAAGCAATTAGATGAGTGTTAGTATATTGGTAATCTAAAGAAGTTCTGTGTCATTTCTGTTATTTAAGAGAAACTTAGTATTTTACCTGTTCTTGCATAAAATCTGGGAAATTTTAATTGGCAGTAAAAAATGTTTAGTTGCAAGTGTAATGTTTCTTAGAATTCTGCCTTTAAAAATCTAACGAAATATACAAATTTTGTTGGAAGCAGCATAACATTTACAAAATATAATTCTCATTAAGCTACAACATTCAATCACATAATTATCTATCTGGAAAATAGAGTGCAGTTTCAACAAATTCTGAGATATTTCATGTTTCCGACTGAATATAAAAATGAAAAAAACGTCGGACAGTATTTGCGACGGTTACAGAATAAAATGGTCAACATATATTACTGATAATTTAGATGGTGGAGCGTGGATTAAAGTCTGATGCGTTATAAAATTTGACTAATGTTTCATTTAAATTCCACATGGATTAATGAGTAATATTTATAAATTTACGCAAGAAATGTTGACTGTGGTATCATCTAAACGCAAATTCTATACAGAAATGCATCCAATATGGTGCGTGAATTACAATAACCTTTTGTTGTAGTAATTTAAGTGATTTACATAAATAAATATTCTATGTCGAAACGTGCAATTAGCTTGAGTACATAGGAAGGTTAATTAATGGAAATTTTTACTAATTACCGTATGTTTCTCTAAACAAGCATCAATCAAGCCTTTAAGACTTGCAAGCTGTACAGAAAAACATTTGAACATGCAATAATTCCCTTTAGAAAATCGTCCACCATGCCATATTTATAAATTAAAACGTGCTTTCTATAAATTGTGTTTCGATCTCTATTTTTTAGTTTATCGATTTGATCGGATGATGATGATGAAAGCTTAATCTAACTTACAAACAAAGACTGTAGATAGATGATTTTAGTTGTGCAAATCTTTGATACAACTACACGTGCAGGTAATTTTCACCTAATAAAACATGCGAACCTTTCCAGCTCGAGTTCATTGTTGATTTTGGCATACAGAAGTTCAATCAGAATAACCGCAAGAAATCAAACGCGCGATGTTAGAAAAATAAAGAATTTCAGGTCAGACTGGGAGAATCCACACTAAAATACCCGTGCTATCTCATGAAAAATTATTCTTGGAATAAGGAAAGTAACGCGCATTTAAGGCAGACCGAAGTTGTAAAAATTTAAACAACCTAGAAATCCGCATTTACTCAAAACCAAAAGATTTAACTGGTACCGGTTAACTGACATGTCTCACGATTTCAAGTCTTATTTACTTTTTAATCTTTTGAGTTAAATGCTGCGGTAAACGTAAAATACGTTCACTAATCAAGCATCAAGTGTGTGACACTCTTGGCTTAAAAGTCGTTTGAAATTGTTAAACATTTCTGCCACGAATTAAAAGTAAGAGCTTCGTCATTGCAAATATATAGACCTACGTAAGAAATGAACTGTTATGCTTCTTTCTTTTTGATGATGCACGCAAGAATCATAGGTAGATATTTAAAAATTGTTTCATAATGAACTCAGTTTAACCTGTTACTCAGGATGGTTTAGGGTTATATCCGCATTTACAGAAGTGCTCCAAACCAACAGTCTATCAGTTGAGTGTCAGTTTGCTAGCGAAATTCTGATACTCTGATACAGACGTACTCTACTCGTATTAACTCGTATTTTAACTAAATTTATGCTAGGCACCAAATTGAGTTCAAGTAAATTGACCTTGTGCTGACCAAGCATACTTATAAACAAATTACATCGATAATTGTTTTGCTTTTGCTATGTTGTTCGACGACTGTTCAAATGCAAATTGGTTGGTGTTTACTTGAAGCTTGCAAACATGATTTTAAAAATGGTTACCACAAATCAATCAATTTTAGTGGCGAAAGCTGCAAAAGATTACTGTTCCTGACTGCATGAAGATTGGGCCGCCAACATTTCTAATCAAATACAATTTATGCGAGACTACTGAATATCTGAGACGCATATCTAATATTGCATTGAGGCTTGTTCCTCGCTAGTCCGTATGCCGACGTACTCTGATGAAGATAATGGAAGATCGAAACACGTCAGTACGTTTGAATGGGAGTAGTTCTGCTTTGTTGTTTAACGATTAGTAAAATACAATGGAATTGCTATTTACCTCAAACTCGCAAACTTGATTTAAAGTATTATTTAATTTTTCCGTTGTTAAATACGTTATAATGCAAAAGACTGATTTGTTCCTGCCTCATATTTTAAATAAAAAATCATACCCCCCCACCGCGTATTAGCTATATATGATAGTGAAGAGTGGAAGAATAATGTGCAGTTGTCAATGTATGAATTTACGGGGCTGAAATGCAGTAAAGGTACTTATTTTTTGAACATTTAGTTTATTTACTTGTTCCTAAACTGCGTTCTCGTATAAGATATACTGTTGTACAATCAATTGTTGCCCGGTAGGTGATAAAATTTCTTTAAATCGAGATTGCGAGCTTGAAAAACCATCAATCCCATTGTATTAATTCAGTCGTCGAACAACAAAGCAAAACTACTGTCAGCCACACGTCCCATAGCTTTTCGGTCATTAATGATCATCTCCGGAGTATGAAACCAAACTGCCTAGCTAGTTTCAAACCGCGTTGCATATATATGGAAAGCAAAATTAGATATGCGCTCTCACATCTAATAGTTTCGCATACATTATTCTTGATTAAAACTGTCGGTTGCACAATTTATATGCAGTCACGAATATTAATTTTTGCAGCTTTCGCCACGTATATATAAGCAATTCAACTAAACAATCATTGATTGCGAGAACGGACGAAAACAATACTTTAAAACAAGTTAACGAGCTTGAAATTAACACTAATCACATTGTGTTTAACCAGTTGCACAACAGCAGAATTACGTCATTCAAACGTACGTGTAACTGAATGTAGTTTTGCAATATCGTGCGGCTGACGAAATAAAGTTGGATTGGTGTTTATTTTAAGCTCGGAAATATGTTATAAAGAGGTTTTCATCTATGCTCGATGTGAAAGTCCTACATGTGTTTATTAATGTGATGGTCAATAAATACTACGTTGTAATATTAGTAACATAAAGTTTGAGCGCATTTTAGTATTTCGTACTTACACGAGATAGCTCAACAAATTAAACCATATTTCGAAGAAAATCAATACTGTATTAATTCAGCACAGGATAAATATTAGTACATTTTCATCAAAATCACTAAAGAAATGGTAAGATCAGCATTAAGTAAAATTGTTATATATGGGAAGGAGGAAAATAAACGATTTTAATTTATTCATGATTTAATCTTTGAAATAGTAAAACGGCAATTATCCAAGGGCATCATAAAGAACGTGCTAACATAGCGTCAGAATATTGAAATATGTAGAATTGATTCTAATTAATATAAGTTGCATGATGAAAGTCGAAAGGGATTGTTTAATCAAACAATCATTAAGTGCGCGGGTGGTGACAAAATATTTAAAATGAAGATTTCGGAAATAAAACAAACACAATAAAAATTCACATAATTAAACGAACATTGGTTTCGCGGGCGGTGATAACAATTAGTATAATCAAGGTTGCGATCTTGATATAAACAACTAACCCATTAATTACTTGCATATGTCAGTAGAAACTAAGAATTGTATAGTGTTGATGAGGCAATTCATCAAATAGACCGGTTTCGTCCTTATTGGGAACTCATCATGTACTGGCCAGAATTTACCGCGGACAGGGATCAAATCTGGGCACGTCTGCTTCGGAATATGGTGCTCTAACAACTGAGCCTTTTCTACACTTAGTTTTTACTGACATATATAAGTAATTAATGGGTCAGGTGCTTATATTAAATCGCAACCTTGATTATAATAATAACAATAAAAAAATTCAATAGGATTTGTGTCTATTTGAAGCACGCTTAATTGATATATAGTATTGTTAAATAAGTTTCGTCGTCGCTCTATTTCCACAAATGCAATAAAAGTTTTATTTTTCATGATAAAATTTGAAAAAATTAACCAGCAAAAATTTTTGACAAATTTAAACTATTCCCACAACGATAAAATGTAATTTACTGAAAACTAATTGGCTGTGAATCCTTAGGGATACTCATTAAACTGTTCTAGATTTTCGACAATAAAATAACAAAGCAATATTGTATTTGTGTTTTTGACGCTTAAATTTATCATAGTGGATTCTCCTGATAAGACATATTTGCGAGAAATTTACAATTCTTTCCCCAAATATCTGCTATTCAATTTCAATTTAGATGACACGTTCAACGTTAAGCACAGCAAAATGGAGTATTCCTAGAGGGTTTAATTAAATTCCATGAGCTCTAAGAAGTTGAAATTTATTGTTTGTCTAAAAACACAAACAATCGCATCAGAACTATTTTGTTTAAGTTATTATGTGAAAAATGTCAGGTAAATGGTACTTTTTACTACCTTCAATCTTGGATAAGTCGCGAATTACAACTTGTAACCTTGTGAATTTTCATTGAAATGTGGGTTATTGTTTAATTATAATTATGTAGTTTATTGCATTGTTCATTTATAACTTTAATGCATAAAATAATTTTTATTTTAATACTTTAATAAATCAGTATTTCCTATTGTATGTTTTATTGAATGTTGAAGAATAATTATTGCACTAAATTGTAAAATTAAGTATGTTTTCTCAACAGAATAAAAATTGATTGGTATAAGATAATTGCAGGATACTAACTTATAAAATGCATAACGTATTACAAAGACCAGATTATGTCACGATTCAGCTGTAAAACAGTTGCATGTATATTTTTTTGCCACACAAATTATGGTGAAATAGAAAATGTATTTATATAATTATTGACTGAAATATGGCGCTTCGTGAGTTAAGATTTGTGTTACTGCCGTTGAAATGCAGTTATGTTAAGTTAACAGTCGCAGCTAAATCTTTTATGTAGGCAACAAAAATTTGGGTCCACCATATTTTGTAAACAATTCTTCACTTCTTTGCAAAGTATCCAGCGTTTACGATTTATAAGCCGCTGCTAACAGAAACTGCCTTGATCAATCAAAAAACTCAATCATGTTTTAATATATACGAAAAATTTCTATAAATATATAAGTTAGTTGTCTTTAGAATTCCACTACCTTTGAACATAATTAACCAACGCAAAAGTGCATTTCACCTGTAAATAAATAAATATTATTTTTTTTACTGCACAAACATGTTATTTAGCATTTATAAAAATATCGGTACTAGATTTATTTATGTGCATCTATCGCAACAAAGAGTTTGCATATTCCACTCATTTTAGCGTGCATTTTATTGCCTAATATTCTAAAAAGTAAAAGCGGAATGTGAATATGAATCATTTAGACAATCATTTGCATCGAAACCGGCATGATTCAGCAATGCTAGCTTTTGCTGCAATCAATCAGTCATAAAAGAATGTCGGCATTGAAAGATAACTAGAAGCAGTGATAACCTTGAACTCGAGAGCACATTGGTATTATCAGTTAACACATCTGGATGATGCAATGCACAGGAATAGTCGCATTGCTCTCGCTTTGCCAAATGCATTTCTTAGACGGGAATTTTCTATTTAATTTTTCTGCAAATTGACAGATTGGAAAGAAAAAAACATTGGCGTTCTTTCTTGTGCAGGCACCGTAAGGTTTAATTACACCGATCTATTAAGCAAATGGTGCTATCAAACTGCCAACGTATGCCATCACAATTGCTACAGTACAAATTTTTATTCAAAGATACACCTATTTCTAGGTTTAATGTGGCTAATAAATAAAGGTATTTTCGCATTACTATGACAACAATTGAAGTGGCCGACGTCATCGAATTTCTATGAGTATATGCAAAAAGCATCTGATTTAACATTGGTTGGTATTTTGTATGACAAATAATTTAAACATGAAATTTTAATTGCAGAAAAATGAAAAAAATTAAATCAAAGTAGCGAACATGATATATACACCAGTACCGAGAGCTATATTTTTGCTTTTATATGAATTAATCGTTGTATAATGTGCAAAAGCAATTCGCCCAGCAGACCGGCTCATCTTTATTTGGATCTTATTGCGTACTGCCCAGAGTTTGCCGCAGACAGAGCTCGAACCTGGGCACGTCTGCTTCGGATATCTTGCTCTAGCTGTTGAGCCACCCTGTCGCGTATTATGCACGATATTCAGTTCTATACAAGCCTATAGTTTGGTTAGCAACTCTTTCCGTTCAAGCCTGTGTGGCATCTCTTTCGACCTAGAGATCCATCTATCAACCTTCAGTTTCTCGTTATAGACACTCTGCGATTTTAACTGGGGAATGTGCCAAGGTTTGTGTTATATTTGTAGAAAAAATCCGCAAATTACTAGATGAACTTTGACTTAGGTCGAAAACGGTCTACTAGATGAATTGTCTTTGCTACCTTATTCGATGCATTGTTCCATATAGAAAAACGTAGATTGAATTAAGTTTGTGCTTGTATCAACTTAGCTATCTTAATTGACGGCCATGGGTCCCCTTTGCAAGAAGATTAACTTTGTTACATCACTCCAAGGGGTTTTTGAAATAGAAGTTGACGGATAAAATCATTTTTGTCCTACTAGAATCGAAAGTTCAACAATCCATGATTGAGATAACGAGCAACCAAATGTAGTTTCACATGTTTACCAAAAAGGCTTAAACTTGATTAAGTTTCAGCTTTACAATTAGAATCCTTCTAGCTTTTCTACTGTTGATAAATGTATAACAAGAAGAGTTAAAATTGCATATGAATGCATTCTTTAAATCAAGTTTGCGAGCTTAAAATAAGCACCAATATCGAGTCGAAAAACAAAATGGCACAACTACCGTCAGTCACACGTACATGCATCCCTCACTAGTCAGTTTGCCGTCGTACGCTGATGATGATCATGGAAAGTCGAAATGCGTCAGTACGTGTGACTTACGGTAGTTTTGTCATGTTGTAAAAATGTAACCGGTGCTTACCACAAGCTCACAAACTTGATTTAATGAATTGTTACCGCCACCCACGTAATCGATGATTGGTTAATTGTATATAAATTTCTTTCGCAAACTTGAGATTAACATCAGTCGAATGTTTTAAAAATCAGTCGCACAATAAAGCAGATCAACTATTAGAAATAAATTTTATGGCCTTATAACATTTTCTGCATTTATTAATAAATCACTACATCAAACTTATTAGAAACGAGAATACACAAATTTATAAATTTGTTAAGTAAAACAAAAAATGCAACCCTGAATTTTAATGGCACCTTTTTTACTGTTATTGATTGGAATGTTGGCAACAGAATATCAATTCAGTCAAGTTAAAAAAATTGTTGAACATTTTTCCATACTCTTAGATGTTGAAAAAGATTACTCAAATGAAGTTAACGGAATTAAGGTGAACCATATTCTGATTTATTTTGATAGCTGCACGACATTACACGACTAACGTCACCTGCATGTACTGAGACGTTTTGAAATTGCATTGTCATCAGAAAAGCACTAAATGTAAGTGTTGAGTTGGGATTGTATATATAATTTATACGTGCACATCGGTGTGGTCCTCATTATCCAGTCTGCTGGATTGCCTTGGTGAAGAACCTCGTTATGCTACATTGTATGTGCAGATTTAAAAAAATATTAATTTTGCATTACGCACATTTTTGCAAATTTCTTTATATAACTGTTTTCACCACTCGCGCAATTAGTGAGAGATCAATTGCAACATTAAGACAACATAATGATGAATGAATGATGTCATGCTTACCGCGAAATGTGATAACTGATATCGATGAAGGCCAGAGTGTATGGTTTAACTGGAGTAACAGGTGTTCGGAAATTGTTGTAATTCTCAATTTGGGTGAACTTTAGCATAAATTTATATCCATCAGGTTGGTATCATGTACCGACTCGGAAACCATAGTGTTAGTATCCGGTACTCATCGATTTCAAAAAAGGTATCAGTTACTAACACAATAGCCATAGTGTTAGTATCCTTTACAGACTCGGTATATATATTATATAGTGTGAGTTAGCATTGAAGTCGTATTGTCGTTGACTTCAGATTATGTTAGCTTCACTATTACAGGTTTACACATTCGTCTAGGAGATTGTACCGTCCTATTATTCCACATTCTTCTACCAAATATATAGTGGTTAAAGGGCGTAATACCGGCTCCTACTGATGAGCCGCCTGTAAGCACGAAACGAATGTGCATGAGATTATACTTTCCGTTCATGCTGTCTTTGGTTTATCCTTCTGGTCACAACTGAACTAATTTGTTAATAGGTTCGCAAAACCTAATACATACTTGTATATATATTAGCTCTTCGCAACAAACAGTATTTAACTGTAATATATTGAATTGAATGATGTCATGTTTACCGTGAAATGTGATAACTGATATCGATGAAGGCCAGAGTGTATGGTTTAACTGGAGTAACAGGTGTTCGGAAATTGTTGTAATTCTCAATTTGGGTGAACTTTAGCATAAATTTATATCCATCAGGTTGGTATCAGGTACCGACACGAAAACCATAGTGTTAGTATCCGGTACTCATCGATTTCAAAAAAGGTATCAGTTACCAACACAATGGCCATAGTGTTAGTATCCTTTACAGACTCGGTATATATATTATATAGTGTGAGTTAGCATTGAAGTCGTATTGTCGTTGACTTCAGATTGTGTTAGCTTCACTATTACAGGTTTACACATTCGTCTAGGAGATTGTACTGTCCTATTATTCCACATTCTTCTACCAAATATATAGTGGTTAAAGGGCGTAATACCGGCTCCTACTGATGAGTCGCCAGTAAGCACGAAACGAATGTGCATGAGATTATACGTTCCGTTCATGCTGCCTTTGGTTTATGCTTCTGGTCACAACTGAACTAATTTGTTACTAGGTTCGCAAAACCTAATACATACTTACTAACATAAAACTTGTTGCATCTAAACTGTTGCTTCCGAACCAACCGAATTTACAGTAAAACAGCAAGTGATAGCTTTCTTTTAATAAAGCTGACAAAACCGGCATCAAGGTTAAAAGTATGTGCATAAAATATCAATTTATTACTGAACGACAGCGTTTTCCACAGCAAAACGTTGCCGAAAGTTATTACTAATTATTCGGTAACAATGTGTTGAAATTCTTTTTAAAATTTACACAAGGAGAGGTGATATTAGTTCGGATTAATAAAAATATAATCCCTTAATTGGATTTTTCTGAAGTGCTATGAACTTCGATATGGAGCTTACTTGGGGTAAGCATCAAGTTTCTTTAACTCATTTTAATATTATATGGATTTTTCGGTGATATCTATGTTAACGTGAATTGGTAATCAATTCTTGTTTAAAACTTATATTAAGTTTGGATAATTTTCAATACTACGTTAAATCTGCAATGAACAGCACTAAAATATACAGAACTTTATTTAAATGTAAAAAATGGATAAAACTGGAAATCTTCAACATCTTAGATCTATAGAAAATATAATTTCTACCCTAATTGGATTCGTTGCTCCAATGCGGATAATTCCTCGTTATAGAATGTACTTTTTTTGCAAAAGCTATACTTTCTAGATACACTTTTTTGAGGAGAACAATTTTAGAAGGCTAATAAAACGAAATTGTTATAGATATTTAATATTATTGAGGGGCTGTGTGGGATTTTAAATAAACATTTGGGTTATTATCTTAACAATGCCTGAATTGAATGGATCAATGTGCCAATAGGATTGTACATAAATTTTTCATTCATATAAGCGAATTGACCAGATTCACGCAAAAACCACTTGCCAGACTTCCGAAGAATACTGAACTAGATTCAGGCATAATTCGAAGTGAATTCTCAACATGCAAAAGTGGTTCAACCGAGGAATCTACCATATTGAGTTATAATAATTCGGACTCGACAAATGTTTATAAAAAACAATGCTTTCCATTCTGTAGTTTAGAAAAAAAAATGAATTCACTATTATTTATCGAACGCAAAGCTTGTTGCCGACCTAAGCGGTGCAAGTTTTAAACCAAGACGGTAAAAAATTATGTCCATTAAACTGAAATTTTTACGCAAAGACAACAAAATTAGATTTTGCACCTCTCTTACAGGGTAACCTTGTATACAATAGGCTTCACAGACAAAATCGGTTGCGGAATTTCACGCTTGTCAGTGTTCATGAACAAAGAAATTCAAAATACGTCAGTACGTTGGATTTGCTATACTGTACACCTGGTTATGTACAGCGGGCATGTTGTTTATTTGAGTGCATTCAAAGTTGATTTTGACAATTTTTTTCAACACCTGCATAAAAAATTATCCTTAATAGTGCAACTAGTATGAAATTGATGAAGACTGACAAATGTTCGCGTTCGTGAATGCGGAGAAAATGTGTAGTCGTGATTTGAAATCAAATAAAATATTCGCGAGGCCATTAATGGAATCGTCACATATCTAATTTTGCTTTCCAGATATATTCGCTGTGGTTTAGCCCTCGCCAGTCAGTTTGCTGAAATAATCCGACGATGATTATGGAAGGTCGATAAGCGTCCGTACGTATGACTGACCGTAATTTTGCTGTTATTCGACAACTGGCTACATAAAATTGAATTTGTGTTTAATTTAAGCTGGCAAACCCGATTTGATGAAATGTTACCTCACCCGCGCAATCAATGATTGTTTCATTTAATTATATATATATATATATATATATATGTGTAGAGTATATATATATATATATATATATATATATATATATATATGGCGATAGCAGCAAAAAATGTGATGTTCGTCACTGCAGATAAATTTTGCAATCAAAATTTGCAATGAAATACAATTTTGAGGAGGCTAAAAATATCCGTACCCTTATCTACATTTGCTTTCCGTATAAACTCAAGCACGAACAAATGTGCATGTGATTATACTCTTCCGTTCATGCTTTTCGGTTATCCATCTGTCACAAGTGAACTAATTTGTTGCTAGGATCGCAACACCTAATAAATACTTGCATATATATATTAGTTTTCCTCAACAAGCAATATTTACCTGTTATATATTGAATAAGATGATGTCATGCTTACCGCGAAATGTGATAACTGATATCGATCAAGGCAAGTGCGTATGGATTTACTGGATTAACAGGTGATCAGAAATAGTTGTAATTCTCAATTTTGGTGTACTATAGCATACATTGATATCCATAACATTAGTACCATATACCGACTTGGAAATCATAGCATAGTACCATGTACCTTTTCGGTACTATAATGTTGGTATCGTTAACTAACACAATAGTCATAGTGTTAGTATCCTTTACAGACTCGGTATATATATTATATAGAGTGAGTTAGCGTTGAAGTCGCTTTGTCGAGACTATACGATGTTAGCTACTCTACTGCAGGTTTACACATTCGTCTAGGAGATTGTATCGTCCTATTATCCCACATTCCTCACCCAAATATATAGTGGTTAAATGGCGTAATACCGGCTCCTACTGATGAGTCGCCAGTAAGCACGAAACGAATGTGCATGAGATTATACTTTCCGTTCATGCTGTCTTTGGTTTATTATTCTGGTCAAAACTGAACTAATTTATTACTAGGTTCGCAACACCTAATACCTACTTGCATATATATTAGTTCTCCGCAACAAGCAGTATTTAAGTTATACTAATGTCAGTCAGATTGTCATTATGCTCTGATGATAGCCATGTTTGTTTTATAGACATGAATACATTTTAGACGAAAAATTCTGCTACGTATTACGAATTTTTGGACTCAAGTTATTGGTTTACACCTCAATCTCGCAAACTTGATTTAAACAACTTTCATTGCCATTGGCGCAATTATCGATTTTTTGTGATTTCTTCGATTGGAACATGTAATTTTGTTTGTTAATGGCCGAGATAACGTTTGACACATAGAAAATACAAAACAGAACCTTACTTGCTTCCTCATTAACAAATGAAAAATTAGCAGGACGTGTTGTAATTGTGTTTCAAAATATATCCTGCGGTTTTTTTTACATTATACCAAAAGTAGTTATGCAACTACAACTTATAAAAGACGCTGAAAATGCATATTCCTTTCAAAATGTCGCACATTATTTTGGTGATAAAATATTAAAATTAGCTTAATGCCTCTTTGTAAGGAATTTCCCACTATCTAACACCCTTCGAATGTAGTACTTTATCAATGTGTATTTCATAAGTAATAGAAATATCAAGATCACTATATCTAGCAGTCCGCAAATAAAAAAAACCTTATATGATTAAATCTCCCTAGCATTTCTCTTCAGCACAATAAACAGCCTTTGTTGTTTTCGTTTTAACCTAATTAACCATTATACGAGAATGTCTGTAAATATTTCGAGACTGTTGAATGAACCTATTTACCCAGCTGTTATTCTCGCAATCATTGGCGATTCGTAATTAAAGTTAATTGCGCGGGCGTTGATAACAATCATTTAAGTCAAGTCAACGAGCTTGAATCAAACATCAATCCCATTATATGCATAAATTTGTCAGTATAAACCAAGCAGCATATGGTGTAGAAAAGGTAATTCATCCAGTAGACCGATTTCGTCCTTATTGAGAAACTTCAAGCACAGTGCGGGAATTGCCGCCAACAGGACTCGAACGTAGGCACGTGGTGGTTGAGTAGTTTGAGTCACAGATTCCAAAGCAGACGTGTCTATGTCGAGTCCTGTCCATAGCATTCACTGTACAGTTCTTGAAGTGGTCTCAGTAAGGACGAAACCGGTATAATGGAAAAATTGCATTTTCTACACTGTGCGATGCCTAATTTATACAGTCAAATATATAGATAATAGGATTAGAATTTATATTAAGCTAAATTAATATTAAATTTTTTTAACTGATTTAGTTGTTTAGTCATTTTTGTAACGATTAAACATAATTTACCTTCGCCTATAAGGATTTTTCTGATTTAACGAGGTAAATCTGTAAAGATAATCTATAAAAAATGAAATGTGAAAAGCCAATTGAATTTGAATGCGAAGTGAAGTTCTACGCTTGCCTTTGTGTGAATTTTATGCAATTAAAAGAAGCGTAAAATCTTAAAGAAAACGAAACTATTTGCAGTTAAAACACTTTATCAAAACACAAAGCATTGCATTCTTAAAATGATACTTAATTGAAAGGGAATTTTTGTATTTCATACTGGGCAGGAATCTGTGTTTTATTAACTTACAAAGATGTGCAGATTTTAGTTTGAAAAAAATATCCACTTAACAAAAATATCTATAATAAAAAAACTATCAAATAAACTATTTTGAGTCTACGGGCAGACGATTTTTTCAGGCAAACATTTACTAACTTAACGCCAGATTTAACGAATTTTCATGCCTTATTTTTGTTCACTAATTAAATTTATTTTACTAAACATTTACAAATCACTTATTCAATACTGCCATCTCGTTATTTATTTACTAAATTTGTATTGTATCGTTAAAACAATATTTAAATAATTAAAATTACAATAGACATGAGGTTTAGCATGTCTTCCGAACATTCACTATTGGCATAAAAATTGATGAACATGTTATGAATCGCATAAACGTCCAGAAGATTACATTAACGACTGGATTACCAAAAAACTCTAAAGATTTAATCCAATTTATCAGGGATATGATTTCGTTAAAAATAGCGAACTTGTTTTAGTTATGAGCTTGCAATCCAAATTAAAAATTTTATAAGACGCAGCATCCTAGTGATATGAATATTTAATAGAAATGTAACCTTTTACAATTCAATAAGAAAACTAAACCTATAACAGGAAAATTCTATGTAAGTTTACATCAACTATCAGATTAGCGAACAAGCAAAAATTTCAATTTGTGTCATTAGATTTCTGAAAATCATGTCATATATAAAATATTACCTATGCTGGGACTTAAATTGTCGTCCCTTAAAATTTCATTTTAGTTCGAAATATCGTTAAAATTGTGGTACAATTTTAACTTTAACACTTTCAATGGCATGACGAAGTCTAAATGAGCTTGAAACATTAGGTATGGTTTTTAAGATTTTATAAATTCCGAAACAAATGTGGCACAGATTTTTTACATCAGATAATAAAATTTTGCTAAAGTAAATATTGATGAACTTGCTCAATCAGCGTCGAATAAAACTGGCACGAATATTTATCACATAAGATGCAAATGTAAAACATCAACTCCATATTTTATTTAGTTAAGCAAAGATAAAAAATAAAGGTATATATTTCACTGATTATTTATATGATGCATCAGGTAATTATTTAACTAATTTACATTTAGGAATAATTTAATTTTTAGTCTTTCTAGAAGAGTTATATAGTCGGTGCATTTTGAATCTCCCCCCAAACACACACACACATTATATATATATATATATATATATATATATATATATATATATATATATATATATATATATATATATATAATTGTTATCTTGGGTTCTGTAAAATGATAGTGATTTTCCGCGTCAAGTGTACGTAAACTGAATTCCAAATGTTAATCGAGAGAAATACACGATTTATATTTACATAAAAATCTGTTGCGTTGCTGATCTGTGGAACATTAGATAAATCAATAATATTATCTTAACGCATCACGGCATAATTTTCACGCAAAGAGCCATTTTCTGTCTAATTGTGTTTATTGATTTATTCTAAACATGCTTCATTCAGTGTTATAAATTCAATAATGTCTTCATTAAAAGTTAGCTTGACCTGAACAAAATGGTGGATATTTATAACCGTCTGTATTCCAATTGCAATAAAAACGATTAGGTAATTACATGGAATATGTCATGTTATAACCGTACCAGGCCATGCAAAAGTTTACTGAATTTAATTAATAAATAAAAAGTAGTGTTCATAGAGGCTGCAAGCAAATTGAACAGCAAGGATGAAACCGCAATGCATAAATATGGAAAGCAAAATTCAATAAGCGGCTCTCACCTCCAGTAGCCTCGCACAAATTGTACTGGACTGGAAATGTCGGTTGCACAATTTGCAAGAAGTCACGAACATTAACTTTTGGAAGCTTTCGCCACGAATATCTAGGTAATACAATTAAACGATCACTGACTGCTCGGTTGGTGTTAACTATTCGTTAAATTAAGTTTGGAGCTTGAAAGAAAAATCAATCCTATTTTATTTAACCAGACGTCGAACAACATAAAAAACTACCATCAGTCACACGTACTGACGTTTTTCGTCCTTCTAACAGAACAATTTAAATAGACCAATAAGTAGCAACTTTTGAAAGGTAATTATTGAACTTTATCAGTTTTCTTTTGAAAGACTGATCCGCACGACTTGGCATCATCTCTACATTTGATCAAAACGTCAAGAAAATCATTGGTATCGCCTATTTTGGGCTAAATAGTGAAGTGGCAAAAATGAGAGGACTTTCTAGATTAAGTCATCTTATCTCTTGACAGAGGGTAAGATCACACATGTCAAGCACGAACAACTGAAGCCAGTTTGAACACAAACACTAAGAATGAAAGCTTTACATAAGTCGCTAAAAACGCTATTCCTTTAATAAATTACTTCAAATGCTAATGGACCAACGCAGGAATTTTACCAATGTTTGGCTAACATGCTAATGCCAGTAATTTATCTCTTATCTGAGTACAGCTTTAAGATTCTATTTATTTTTTAAAAAAAGTTAGACAAATTGAATGTTAACAATTTTTAATGTTGCCGTTTGTTGGCAAGCCATAATTTACATATTTCCAATTAAATGAATCTAGTGCGCTTGTGTGATATCTGTGTCCGGGAGAATTCTGCTATTTTTAAAACTAAGGTGAAGTTCGGTAAAAATGATTACTTTATAATTGTTGTTCAGAAAATTCAATCTAAATTTGGAAACCAAATAATAAGATTTGTATTTAGTGTAGGTTTGAGTTCGGCTTTGGTGCCGAGTATGGTCGGAAACTTTGTGTATATTGACTAAGGCATAACTATACAACTCGTACGTGCGCTATAGATAGATTTCGCTGAACGATCGCGGTGTCACATTATACTGCAAACTTTGATTTAATGACATTGAACAACAAGAGTATACTGCCCAGTTTTAAAGACGAAATTACACTACAGTTTGCATCTAATGTTTATTTTAATTGAATGTGTACCTTTTGGCGGATGCAGTAAGAAATTCAAATAATGCGTGTCGGAGGACATACCAATCTGGTTGGTGCAAAATAGGATGAGTGTTTCAGTTTCGTCTATAATTGAGTTTTTTGTCCAGTATAAAATGTAAAATGCTAAAAAAGATTTTTAACACGTACTAAGGCTAGGTGTGTAAGTATGCTTGCTTACTTGAAGGCTATTGAAAGAAACGGATGTTGTCCAGAACTGCTAATACAAAAAAATACATGTAGCTCATCTCCATTGAGCATTCCAAGACCAGTGTGAAGCTGTGTTTAGTTTTGTTCCTTCTGTTTGAACATTTGGGACCAATATTGATATCATTTAAAGAGTTTATTTAGATTTTAAAAATGAATTCACCAGTTTTAATTTCTAAAAATCCAGTTTGTAAGTTGGGCCTAATCGTTTCTGCACAAAAAAAATGATTTCAAATTCATATATGGGAAATATGTGTTATTGAAAATAGCAACTATATTAAAACCTGGTTAAAATCGTATCCGCGCTAATTCTAGAACATTTCTGTCAAGTGCCTAGTAGGCGAATATCCATCTTATATATAAACGGTATTTGCTTTATTATGTTCTGTTTAATTTATAATGACAACCTATACAACCAAAAATAAAAATATACGGGTTCAAAATATCGCTTCTCCTGACGGCATTGTGCGTGTGTGGCTTAAAATAAAAAATCGAATATTCTCGTCAATTGCTACAACGACTCTGACTATCTGAAGAAAAGAAATATGAAGACACAAAGTTAGCAGTTTTTCAAACTTGGAAACAATCCTTAGCAATGTGCCAAATGAATTTTGTGTTAAATCACAGCAATATAGGAAAGAAGACAAATTTTTATGTTGTAATGTCTGTTTTATTTTTTTTTGTCTCTTGTGCCTTATGGTGTTGCAGATTTGTTATCCCGGCACTGTCCCATTTACTTAAAAGAGAAATTGGGCACTTATTTTAACCTGCAGAATAAAGGAACACGGTTGTGAAGAATTTCAATCCCGAAAACAGCTAGTGCTCACAAGATCATTATTATAAAACGAGTATCCTGCACGGTTTGTTTAATCAAATATCAAGTAGAGATAACGACAATAAATCAATGGCGCTTTATTTTGCCTAAAGACAACATATCTTAATATACCTTTAAAATGCGCATCATTCGAAGTATTTATAGGGAAATAAAAAAAGAAATGACTTTTCGAATAACTGTTACATAAAAATGTTTCTTCACACGAAAACGCTTGCTTAATATAAATAAAGGATGAGCTCCCGCAATCGAACAGTTCAACAGTATTTATTTATAGAAATACAATAGCTTTAGGGCAAAAGGGATGTCATATAGGTTCACCAAGAAACAATTGTTCGTATATAACTGGAAAATGTGCATAATGCGCAGCACCAGATTCCAATGCGACATGCCCTGGTTCGAACCCTGTCCGCAGTACGTGAGGTTTTCCCCAAAAAATGAAGAAACGAATCTACTGGATCGATTACATTTACCTCACTACACAATGATTAGGTTATACTGACAAATTTGTGCACACAATAGGTCAAGTGTTTATATCAAGGTCGTATCCATAATTGAAAGTATTACTTATGAAGTTTCAATAAGTTGTTGCGAAATCGGAAACCTGTATTCACCATTCAGTTTGAACCAGGCGTTTAAGCTTTAATGTTGTTTAATTGGAGTAATTAACCGTCTGGTCGATCGGCGAACGTAAGTTTACAGAGAACTTGTGCAAGTCTATTAATAAATACCATTTGAATTCGAATTTAATGACTGTTTCTTTTTTATTGCTGGTATAAGCAAGTGTTTTGCCTTAAATAACACGCTGAGTTGACCTGCATTAAATGTTTTAATGTGGTTTTAATTTTTTCTTTACCGTACGGAAAGCAGAAACCCTCTTAAATGGACTGTTCTCGTAAATTGCTTTCCTTTCTGGACCACAGTGCGTCTGTTTCTTTTGATTTTTACTTTTAATAATTGACTCAATTAATTTTCTATGAAAACAATTGGACATGAGATAGTTGTTTGTTTTAGTAAATTTGTCAATTCAATTCATTATAATTTCAATAATTTGTCAATTATTGAAATTGTAATGACAAATCTGTAAATTATTTTAAAAAAGCTGCGAACTGTTGATATTTCATATTGTATATACACGAAGCTCATATCATGCAAATACTGTGCAGACCAAGTTGGTTTATGGTAAATTGTTCTATTTAATTTACCAATCGTATCGTCCTTTACCTTGAGCGGAAGTGAATCATCTTTCTCGTGCTCTGACGTGAAACCAATATTCGTATGCGCTTTGCTGAAACTTTGAAGCAATGTTCGTGTGTGCGACCTGTTCTTTAGGACACGGCAAATATCATCCACGTTTCTTACATATTATAGTTTTTCCCTTAATGGTGTGTTCTCAAGATGGCCGTGGAGAATCTCAGCCAATATTGGAGATAAGTGACTCTCTATTTCCAAGTCATCAATCTGTTTACAGTTGCTTCCATGTAAACGAAAAGGTATACCTTTCTTGAATAGAAAAATCATTTTCGAAAGAGTAAGATCTTTAAGGGGAAATGGTAATTTACTTTGATTTACCACTTCAATTGGGACATTTGTAAACAAATATATAACATAAAGATACCGCATGATTTTTTTTAGTAAACTTATATCTTAAATTTTGTTAACAATCTCAGCGGAATCGCGAAAATAAAAAAAATGGCCTAGTAGTTTGCGCAATGATTGCAGTGTACCGGGTTACCATTTAGCCAATGAATGGCACTGAGAATTGGTCATTAAAAATATTAGTCTCAATGGACAACGCGTGTTGTGCATTTTTCATGGTCCGTACATGGCTGGCGCAGATGGTCTTACTGTTTTGATCGTCTGAGCAACGGCCATCATCAATTAAAACTTGCCCTCATTAGTCCATAGTATTTTGATGCCTGCATTTCTACTAATACTATTGAGCAACTCTATATCTTGCTTTGTCACTGCATGCTGTTGCGACGTTTTGCTTGATTTCAGACGTGAAGATTGATAAACCTAATTGGTTTTAAACCAGTTTTCGATATCGTTGCTTGTAGATACTAAAAGCTAATTGTAAATTTTAAAGTACACTTTTCCATAAACCTAGCTGGTCTGCATTGTACTTGCATTATAGCAGTTTCGTGTCTTTTCAACATAAAGAATCCACAATTCGTAGCTGTTTATCAAGAATTTTTATATTGGTCAGTCCAGAGTCAAGAGGTGACGAATATACTAAATAAAAACAACTATTCAAGTTCAATTGTTTTCCGAAAGAAGTAATTGACTGAATAATTACAAGGGGTAATCCAGATAAATATACTTATTTGGAACCGGAGAAGAAAGGCATTTGCGTGAACAGCGCGATTAAGGAAGATGTAGTTTCACGCACGGCCCAGAAGATAGTTGAATCGGCATTAGCACTCACGTAGAATGTACCTTTACTACTTGTGATGTGTAAGGCAACACACTTTTCTGTGCATTAGGCATTATGCGGAGTCATACTAAAGCTAAAATTGACTTATGTTCCCTGCCACATAACCATAAGTCGTCCATGGTTATAGGTGCACCGTCAAAGAGATATATGAGGTTAGGGTGTTCCTCTATGGATGGATTGAGATTTAACCAACTTTTCGCATTGTTGGCCGTTACGTGAAAGAATGTTATTTTACCGAGCGTTTGTTTCGTTTCGCCTTGTCCTCAATTTTGATCTTTCCACTTGGTAACAGCGCAGGGTGTGCGGATTGTCCAAAAAAGAAGCAGAAGTAAAAACAAATCAGACTGGTTCTCATCTACATAATCAAATGAAAACCTAGGAAATTTATAAATGAAAGATTTTAAAGTAAAGTTTAGTAGTTTCGAAATAAGTGTTCATTATCCACTTTGTTATTAATGTGTCTCTTCTTACTAATTAGAAATATGTATATTCTTTTGAAATGCGAGCTTTAATAAAATTCATTGTTCCCTTCTTGTGTGCAAAAACAAAAAGAAATTTTATCAGATATAAGAAAATTTTCTTTCTCATGGTCTTCTCAAATATCTACTCATGAACATATTTTTATATATAAATTGGAAAGCAAAACAAGATAGAAATATGTGAACAAAGATAGTGTGAAAAATAGAAACTAATCAAATTGCGTGCGTCACACCCAGTTCAAGCTCAATGCTCGTACGTGCTTCTTCTGCTTACATAAATCCAGCTGCAATTTGTTTATCCATAAGGCTTCGTATGTGGCTAGCTCCCTTTTGGTATTGTATTTAGTAATTACTTTGAATGCTACATCTGGAGAACATACGTGCGATGTTTCGATGATGTGTTGCGCAATAGCAGACGTGTATTCACCATTTGATTTAAAACAGGCGTTCAAGTTGCAATGTTCTCTCATTCGAGTAATTAACCGTCTGGTCGATCGGCCTACATAAGTTGATCGACAACTTGCGCATGTATATTGATAAATAATATTTGATATCGACATTAACGGCTGTTTCTCTTTGATTGTTGGTAAAGGCAGGTGTGTTACCCTAGGTAACACTCGTAGTTTGGCTGCATTAAATGTGCGTGTCAATGCTGCTTCAACTTTCTTTTGTGCCATTCTGGAAACTGCATCCCCCTTAAATTGGATGTTCAGGTAGACTGTTTTCTTTTCTGGCCCATAATACGTCTGTTTCTGGTTAACTCCCCTTTTAATAATTTATTCAATTAATTGTCTGGGATAGCCATTAGACATTAAATCGTTAATTGCTTTATTATATCCATTTTCTCTAGAATCTTGACTAACCAACCTGTCAATTCTTGAAAAGCAATCACGAACTGTTGATAATTTATATTAAAATGGCACAAACTGCTGTAATGCAAATACTGTGCAGACCATGTTGGTTTATGGTAAATTGTTCTGCTTAATTTACCATTAGTTTTTTTCTTTAATAGTACATCTAGGAAAGGCAGACAGTCATCTTTCTCGTGCACTGACGTGAAACCGATATTCTTATGTGCTTTGTTGAAACTTTGAAGCAATGTTCGTGATTGCGACCTGTTCTTAAGAACAAGAAATATATCATCCACATACCGTATATATTGGGCACATTTACTTATGTCACTCTTTAATGATGTATTTTCTAGGTGCCCTAGAAAAATCTCAGCCAACACTGGAGATAAGGGGCCTTCCATTGCGACACCATCAGTCTGTTTGTAGATGTTTCCATTAAAACGAAATCGTACGTCTTTCGTGCATAATAAGATAAGCTTGCGTAGAGTTTGACCTGGCACCGGCGATGGTAATATATCGTGTTCTACCGCTTTGACTAAAATGTCAATGGTTTCATCAATTGGAATATTTGTAAACAAAGACTTAACATCAAAAGATACCATAATCTTGTTTTTAACATTTATATCTTGAATTTTGTTTACAAACTCAAACGAATCGGCAACCGAATGATTACCTAGTAGTTTACGTAATGGTTCAAGTAAACGAACTATCCATTTAGCTAGTGCATAAAACGGAGAATTTACCAGTGATAAAATTGGCCTCATAGGACAACCTTATTTGTGTGTTTTTGGTAATCCGTACATTATTGGTGTAGATGATCCAACTGGCTTGAGCTTCTGTGCAGTGGCCTCATCAATAAAACCGGCATCTGTCAAAATCTTAATTTCATTTATTACTTTGCGCTCCACCTTGTCTATTTCATCTGATTTATCGTCTAGACGTGTGAATTTTGTATTTTCATTTAACACGTTTTCCATCTTTTGTACGTAGTCCGATTTGTCCATTATAACTGCGCTCTTTCCTTTATCAGCGCGTAGTATTTTGATGTCTGCATTTCTGCTGATATTTCTAAGTGCATTTAGATGCTGCTTTGTCAACGCATGCTGCTCTGCGCATTTAGACGATTTCAGGTGTGAAGCCTGATCAACTAGTGTAGCCTTGAACCAATTTTTATAATCAATACTGGTAGGCTCCAAGTCAGCTGTTTGTTCAAATAACAATTCAAATGCTGCCTCAAAATCAACATCGCATTTATTAGAAGGATGTATTCCATAATTTCGGCCCATCGATAGAGCCTCCATTGTTAGCTGATCGATTGGCACTTTGATAAGTTAAGCACACGCTTATCAAGATCGGTCGGTATTAAATCACACAAAACTCCAGGCTTTACATCTTTTTCCAATTTGTTCAAAATTCTTGCTTTATCTTTCTTCATAACTGTCGGCAAAAACATCAAAAATTTCATTCTTGCAAAAAGACTTAGTTCATCTAATACACCAGATACACACCCAATTCTTGCCTGTAGCACTGCTTCATCTTCCTTCAACTGCTCAATTTTAGAATACGCCAACCTTGTAAGATTTCTTCCGTTGACTCGTAGTTTTGACTTTCGTAAACTGCGTACCAAATCACCTGGGAACCGTAATTGTTTAATACACTGATAATAATGTTCTTTCCACAATTGCGTTCTTTGCGCTCTACACTTTAACGTCACTAGTTCATCTAGTTTTCTGAAAGATTCTTTTGAAATGCGAGCTTTAATAAAATTCATTGTACCCTTCCTGTGTGCAAAAACAAAAAGAAATTTTATCAGATATAAGAAAATTTTCTTTCTCATGGTCTTCTCAAATATCTACTCATGAACATATCTTTATATATAAATTGGAAAGCAAAACAAGATAGAAATATTTGAACATAGAGAGAGTGTGGAAAATATAAACCAATCAAATTGCGTGCGTCACCTTGTTTTGCTTTCCAATTTATATATAAAGATATGTTCATGAGTAGATATTTGAGAAGACCATGCGAAAGAAAATTTTCTTATATCTGATAAAATTTCTTTTTGTTTTTGCACACAAGAAGGAACAATGAATATATATATATATATATATATATATATATATATATATATATATATATATATGTATATATATATATATATATATGATGATCTGAGACGCTTACAGGCATTTGATCACCTGTGTTTCAGAAGTATAGCACATGTTGGTTACCAACAACGAATAACTAACGTTGACATCCGTAGACGTATTTTTGGATCTGACAATAAGTGCTCGTCGTTAGAAAAGCAAATAAGGCTCCATCAACTTCGTTGGCTCGGTCACGTTTTGCGTATGCACTCATTTCGATTGCCCAATACAGCTCTGTTCACTCATCCAGCAAGAAATTGGCGTAAGAAACAAGGTGGGCAGATTTTGACATGGCAGAAACAATTAAAGTCACTTACATCCAAATTGGGTAGTATAGGACCCACTCGTCTGCCGGGATGGGGTCCTCGTGCGCATCACAGTTCTTGGTTAGAAACCCTTAGCGATATGGCATCGAATCGAGCTTAGTGGCGATCTTGTTGCAGATGTCTAGTAGAATCATCTTCGTAACTTTCTTTTCTTAGTAGGGCAAAGTTAGCTGCGAGGTTTGGTTTGTTTATGACGTGATACAGTGAAATCCGCAAGGAAGCTGTATTGCTGATGTCGCCTTGCCCGAATGCTAACCATAATGGTGTTGTGGTGAGGTTTAGTTTGCCTCATTTCTGTGAGTTATCCTGATAAATTTACTCATAGTAGCAAGGTATTCCCTCTCTCTCTATCCCTCTCCCTCTCTCTCGCGTAAATCTCAATAATAATTTGTCTAAATTTACTTATATACTTTTTTCACTCCTTATGGTTATATGGCAGTGAAACATTCGTCACTTGACTTTGTGTGGCTGGACATCAAGATGATGATCGATATATATATATATATATATATATATATATATATATATATATATATATATATATATATATATATATATATATGAATGTGTGTTTTGAGAAAATTGATGTTCTTTTTTATGTCATTGTACATTGTATATATATTTGTAACTTGAAAAGCTAGGTTTCATACTTGAATGTCAACTTCGTATATCAAAATGGTCTTTACTTGATGTACATTTATTAGTAATTTACATTTTGAAAACGGAATAAAAATACAGTGATTTGAGTTGTCGAAAACTACAATTATTTCATAATAAACTAACTCTACTATTTAAGATTATATATTGAACTTTGTTAAATTGCTCTTTACGTTTTGTGAACTTCTCCTGATGAAGTTTGTCTTCGACACGTGTGTTTGCGTAAATTATTTTTTAACTGTCATGTCAGAATCCACATTTTTTTAAAATTCTTGGCTAAGTCTTCCAGAATTCTGTAAGATAAATAGGAATTTGTTAACAGAAACATTTCTCCCGTTTACGTTTTAATGAAGTATAAATTAATTTGCCTATGAATACGCGAAGATATTATTTGACTTCCCATATATAACGTAATTAAGTCTACAAATAACGCTTGTTATAACTTACACTGCCAAACATATTCCGGGTAAATCGTCCCTTCTTATTATAATAGAGTTTGCTGAAGGATGTTGAAGAGAATGTATTATTAACGAATTAGGACAACCTACGACTAGTTCAACAATTGCGTATTCTCCTAACAAACAAATTTTAAAAAAAATCATTCAGTAATCATTGGGCTTTCTTTTTGTTTAATTCAAAGAAACAAAGAAATTATAGTATAGTATAGTATGTAGACAATACAATTAAACAATAACTGCTTGCGCGGGTGTCGGTAAGAATTATTTAAATCAAGTTTGCGAGCTCGAAGTAAACGCCAATCCCATTTTATTTAACCAGTTGTCGAACAACGTAACAAAACTACCGCCCGTCGCAACGCAATCACGTGTTTAGACCTTCCATTATCATCATCAGAGTACGACGGCAATAAAGTTATTATCGATAAAGGCTATTAGCGACATTCAAACTTGGCACCTGAGTGCGAAAAAAAACATTTCCGTTAACATTTTAAATGGTAGGATGAAATTTGAGCACATATTTATGCATTTACGCCGATTTCCTCACAACACACGGCGCATATCTGCAACAATGTCTGACTAAAATCTTTCATTAAATATTTTAATTATTTTGTCAAATATATGCTTCTAGGGAACCTATTTTATTGTGCGAAAAATACGAAATATGTCTTTCAAATCAAGAAATAATGAAACGCAAGTGGGCATTATAACTAGGGGAACAAATATGTTACATTTCCAAAACAATATCATTCTAGTTACCAATGTTATTTTCGATTTATTGAATATATATCGCATACAATTCCACATGAACTTTATTTATATATAATTGGAAATTTTATTGTTTATTGAATTACCACATGTGCATCTACATTCAAATAGGACAAAAGGAAGAGGTCGAAGTGAATTCATTTATCAGTGGTATATCGGCTGACTTCGATGCAGTTGAAGCCAATTGAGATTAATGTCAAATTAGATAGAATTTTTCAAGGTGTAAAAATAGTAGAGTTAGGCAGCTGACAGAAATACATCTGCTGCATAATTTAATTTAAAGTCTTGTGCATTAACTTCAAGTATATTTGTTCACTCATGTTTTAGTGATATTACATCACTAGGCTATCCTTCCTTGGCTTTACACGATTATCATTTAAATAACTAGCATTAGTGCGGCATTCACTATATGAAACCAGTATTGCTTAAGCTATGTGGCTAAAATCCTACGATGAAATCTCCATTTATATGTATTCGACTCAGTGATTAGGCCTTATTTATCTGCTAGAATGGTTGAGATTCAAAGCCTACCTGTTAAGTCCGAAAGAAATTACTGGAAGTTAAAAGCACCAATAATAATTGGTATGCCTTTTTTTCAATTTTTGTCTATACTGTTGTTTTATTCACCATTATCAACTTGTTCAAATTAGCTGGGTGATAAATAACGACTTGAACCTTAATAAGTGGTTAAACTAGTTTGTAATAGAAAGGCAAATATATTTAGCTATAAGTAATTATTTCCGGAATGGTGAAATCATTTTCACTTGTATTTTGACTAATGTTAAAAATAGAGAGGGTAAATGAAAGATGCTTATTATTATTTTAAAATTTTAAAATGATAGGGATTTGTAAACTAAAATAAAAATTAAATTGAACTCATTCCACTCAATAGTTAAAGTTGAGCATTTTCAGAGCTAAGGCCGATCTTAAGAGAATTGAATGCACTTTCAAAATGAAAAATTTTAAGTTCAAGTTTATTCATATTAAAAACAAATTTTAAGCTATTGTCTTACAATTATTGACGATGGGTGTATTGGAAAAGTCATTTACGAATGGTTAAGTTTAATTTGTTGAATCAACATATTTTTCGTTTGCTGAAAGTGCAATATTGCTACATCTGTAATCTACTCTATACAATATTTTCGCATTACTTATTACCACTTTGTAGATATATAAGTTTCCATTAAAACTACTATGGAATAGAAAATGCAATGTGTAATCTATACTGACATAAACCGGAAACATTGTCTGTTTTTACGAATTCTGTCAACATCATTTCGATAAAATACTACATTCTACATTCAATTTGTATCTATTTCGGCAAAGTAGAATAATTGTACCAATCTGAATCAATTGTGGATATTACAGAGGCTTGGTGAATATATCGACTTAAATAACCATATATTCATAATTATATATATATATATATATAATTGTAATGCGTATATATATATATATATATATATATATATATATTTATAAATTTTGTGTCCGGATAACAACATCTGTGATGCACACACGAGTATTGGCTGTTCCTTCGTTCGCAAAAAATATTCTGATGTTGCCTTGCTGGAATGCTGACTTGGCTATAATGCTGTAGTGGAGAGGATTAGTTCGCCTCATTTCTGTAAGTTATCCTGATAAATTTACTCATAGTCACTAAGTATTCCTTCTTCTCTGCCTCACACTCTTCTCGTAAATCGCACTAATATTTCTGATATATATATATATATATATATATATATATATATATATATATATTTCACTCTATGGTTATATGGCAGTGAAAAATTTGGTCACTTTTGACTTTTGTTTGGCTGGGCATGATGAGGATAATTGCAAATATTCATGCGTTTTTATTTAAAATAGTAAGTTGTAAGATATATAAAAGCGCATTTTCAGTCATTTCACGTATTTATGGTAAAGTTTAAAAAAGGAACAAAGATTGTATATTAATTTTATTCCTCGAAGAAAAATGCACCGAAATTTGAAGGTCCTGTGTGGAAATATTCAGAACATATAATTAAATTTTGTATTCAAACTTGTAACATCTCACTACGACAAGAATATTCGACCCGTATCGCTTAATACGCATTTGGCATTTGCAAACTCTCCCCATAACCAGTACATGCAACAGAAAAATGCAGGATTTGTGTTGGGAAATTTTTTACAAACTAACCTAGAAGAGGTATGTCTCCAACATTTTACATGGCGACAATAGATCAATTTTGACCAACTAACAAACGTTGTGCAACGAAAACATTTTATCAATATAAGATGCACACACATGATTTTTTGTTTTACTGCGATAGCGCAATAAATACCGGCTTAAGCACATAATTAAATCGAGACTTGAATGCATTTTGTTATACTATGCAAAGTTTCGTTTAGGCGGAAACAAAAAAAAACATCCTGCCATTTTAATTTAATGCAACGAGCATCCCCAGGTGGCACAGTTTCTGACTTTAAGTGACACATAGGTGAATATATAAGGAATTTCAGATCACGAGCGATAATCAACGGCATCCACTTAAGGCAAATGCTAATGAAAATTTAAGTTTGAGTAGAAATAATTAACGAAAGTAAGATGTTGCTTTGAATAATTAGAGTCTAAGCTGCGGGCCTTCTAAAAGACTGTTCTCAGATTCAACATATATGATACCCTGCCATTATATGTAAATTCAGTTTAACGATCTTAAGTGGAATAATGGTAACTAGGTGATGGTTAATTTGAGTTTTAGGGCGAAAGTTATGCCAAATAGGATCACCCACAAGCAAAGACTCAGTCAAAAACAAAAATAATTTGCATAATTGTAAAGTGTACTTAATACGCGAACACAACGTTGCATGGACTGAGTTTTATAACTATGAATTAAATGCAATTTATATAATATTTTTCTTAAACTTACATAATATATAAAACGAAACCAGGAAAGTATACCTTAATTTAATGCTCATTTAATTTAATATACATGTATCTTTATATACATATCAGCATTTTTAATAAAACGAATTTGTTATATATAAAATGACAAATATAATTGACAATATTCGAAATAAAACCAAGGAAGTTCATGTAGTTCATTTGTTCTATGGTATAAGGTTTATGTTTTTTGATTTAGAATATACGCATATTTTGGTCGATTTTACGCACTCTCCTAATATTTAATAATGAGAATAAAGCACTATAAACTGAGCAAAGTTTTAATAATACAATATTGCCAGGTAAAGCTTTCACGCCTTTTGAAATTTTGATCGGATTTGCATTATCAAAATTCGCGAAATATTTTTTTCCAATACCGTACAATCAACCCAGGCTATAAAGAGAGATTTTCACTTGTGTTATATTTACAAAGTTAAAATGGACTTCTGAGAGTCTACTTGCTGTCAAACGTCTGTCTTGAAGCAAGATATAAACGCATGTGATTCGGTTAATGACAGTTGGTCTGCAATCACCATGAAGCTGCGAATGTCACATAAGTAGCAACACGAATTGAGGAGCAACTTTTTGAAGAGAAAAGCATTTAGCACAGAATGTAGGAGAATTTGTATTTGTGCGAATATTGGGTTTTATTTCTTGATACTGCTCAAAGGCAACAGATCGGAATTTTGTTTGTATTTTCAATGCTTATTCACATAAAAAATGCCAGCTGATCTTTGATGACCATAAAGTGGGCCATTTTCAAGTTATTTGTTTTATGAAACGTTATATTTGACTTCTGAGAGAATACTGGAAACCGCCCTTCTATTCAGAAGCACACTGTGAATAATTAAATATTGATAATGATTTTTGTCGATCTAACAAGGATAATTAGCCTTTAATCTAGATGCGTCTGGGAATTTATGCACATTAAATTGTTTGAAACGCACACATATTAAATTAATTACAACTGCCTGTATAACAAAATAATTTTACAATTAAATCATTTGGCTGAGAAAATGTAAATAACAGTAAAGGAGTTCAATAGTAAAAAAAATTAATATAAAGATTTAAAAATTTAAGACAAAATAAATGCATGTACTACGTTTTTTGTATATAAATAAATTTTGTCATACCAGATATAAATCTTTATATAACATTATCTGAAGAAAAAATTGTTCTATTATGGATAAACCATTTACGAAGAATGTACAAAACAGTGGCCCACAGTAATTATCATGAGGAAGTAAAGTGAGTTATTAGTTCAAGTGGAATAACTTTGTGTTTAATTTTAAATCGGGTTCGAAATGTTTATCTAAGTACTACTAACAATAATTTGCATAACAGAGATAGATGAATTTATTATCAGCAGAGAACGACGGTAATTTGACAAACAAAGAGCATAGGACAGTGTATAATAAAATGTTATGAAATGATGTGTGCGGTTCCCAGCCGTAGTATTCCTGCATTGTATTTTCATGACTGGGCGATTATGATAAATGTAATTTGAAACAAGTTAGTAGGTATGACGGAATTATGTTTTGCTATGTGCTTCGAATTGTTTGATAGAATGTAAGAAGTATTAAAGTTAAGCTCGCAAATTAGATATGAAGTTTAGTTTATCGAAAGAAATAAACAGTTATATATATATATATATATATTTCCGAAGCTTAGTATTACCTGACAACCACAGTAGAATTTTTGCGATCGGTATACCTAATAGCACTTATTTTAATTTAGTTCCGTTATTTTTAATCCAAGCTGAAGTTTTGTCAATTTAAAACGAGAAGCAATCACGCATCTACCATTTAATGTGATACTTTAGTTAATACCGATTCTTTGTTAATTTAGAATGTTCATTCTTGTGTCCGAGTTAAACTGCATATTAATAATTGTTCCGTAACCCATTGATTAATTATTTTGCACGGTTTAATTTAGATTAGCAGCTATACCGCATGGCGAAGTGAAACAGGAAACAGGTTTTCACGTAGACGCATTGTTATGACCATGTATATAAAAATACGCCAAAAGGGAAATCGATTAGGTTCGAAAAATAACGCCCAATCTGTTCTGCTATCAGGATTCACATTTACTACGTCAAATGATGTTGGTATGCGTGCCTCACGTAAGGAAATTAGACAAAATACTATTTGTTCAGAAATGCTTCTTATAAAATGTAGAAACTGTTGCACGCTTTACTCATACAGTGTACTTGTTGACAATCTGCAAATGAGTAAATTACTTAAATTGCATTATGGGTATGGATAAATCATTTTGTGCACAAACACTAAATTTTGTTTCTCTTCTATAAAATGTGATGAACTGTGAAAAAACAAAGCTGTCGTCAAGGACAGCCGATATGGCTACAACGAACAAAGCAACTTGAATTCAAACAGTGCTGGTCACAAAAAATAAGGTAACAAAACGGATTTGTTATTGCGCAATTTTCATCACCAGTAGCGCTATAGTTGATGACGAATTTTACGGCTACCACTTGTGTTAATCTGGAGGAATTAACAATAGCTTATAATATTTTCTTGTGCACAAATCTGCCGCCCTGTGTAAAAAGACAATAATATATTCTTTTCATCCTAAAAGTGCTACAAATTGAGACAGAAAATAAGCTACAATTTCAGGTAACATTTCCGCCTGTGAAAAAACAAGTGGTAAAACAAAAGACCGCCATTTTCGCTTAGAGATTATGAAGTTGATTTTTCTTAACACTGCGTGATATTTCTTCGGCAACAGTGACGTCAAAATTACACTCGACAAAAGGTAAATATAAAATTAGGATAGTTTACATTTAGCTTAATTGCTAACCTGCTTAATTAGTTGTGCAAAAATTTAACAAAAATATATCCAATGTTTATATAAATCAAGTTCGCGAGATGAACTAAACAATAAACACATTTCATTTAACCAGTCGTCGAACAACATAACAAAACTACCGCCAGTCGCACGCACTGACGCGTTTCGACCTTCAATAATCATCATCAGAGTACGACGGCAAACTTACTAGCGAGGATCAAATCTCAATTAGTATATTTAGAAAGCAAAATAAGATATGCAGCTCTCACCTTTAGTAGTCTCGCATGCATTTTACTTCACTGGAAATGTCGGTTGCACAATTTATATGCAATCACGAACGTTAACTTTTTGCAGCTTTCGTCAAATATGTATAGGTTATACAATTAATCAATCAATGCATGCGCGGGTGGGAGTAAAAACTCTTTAACTTACGTTAATGAGCTTGAAGTAAACACCAATCCCATTGACTTTATTTACAATTTTATTATCTATTCTTTTGTTTTAAGTTTAAGAGTAAAAGTTTCGTCCAAATATTACTGGCATATGCTTTTTTGCAGTCCTAACCGCAACATTTATTTAATACAACAGTAAATTAACACGAGATGTTCGTTCCGAACAGACAGCTATGTGACACTTCTGTTAGAGTTTATTTTCAGGCAAACCCTGTCATTGGGTAGAAAAGTAATTTCCTTCTTTTTTATTAAAAATAACAATTATAGTAATTGATTGTTAAAAAATACAACATTTTATTATTTCTCACATTGCCAATAGATTGGTTGTTTTTTTATAGCCCTGCATAGTTTTGCTTGCAGTCGAATAGAAAAAACTTTGATTTACACTCATTTTTTGCTCTTTCTTAATAGTATATTTTGAGTAAATCGACAATACGAATTACCAATTATTATTAATATTATTTTAATATTTTATTTTGTATTGAGTTAAACAGTCATTTATAGGCTACGTGGTAATTATGTATAGAAGGTAAAAGTTGGTATTTTTAAACTAATTAAATTAGCGTTATCCTTCTTGCGATTATCCGAATATCTGTTTTATAATGAAAGTATTGCATTACCATTGCAAATATTTATTGTAGAAAAACGCTAAGAAATGTGGAAAAATTTGGTAAACAATAAAATCTATATTTCACAGCTTCTGGATTATAATCATTTTATTCAACAATATTTTAAAATTAATCCCACGAATAAAAAAATCTATATAAACATGAGGAATATTTTTTAAGGTGCCATTAAAAAACGCTTAGACACAACTTGTTGAAGTGTGAGTGAAAATTAGAAATCTTTTAATTTTGTTGAACGTAGTTATTATAATATGTTCGTAAATAATATATATATATATATATAATATATATATATATATATATATATATATATATATATATATATATATATAAAGAGGTGAAATGCCGGCATTTTATTAGTCTTACCGATATCCATCATATTTCATCAGTAATACAATATCTTTATTGGTCTATTCATTTTGAGATTAACATAAATATTGTTAGAGGTACTTAGCCGGAATTTGAAACAGAAGCATTTGCTAGAAAGTCCTCCAGTACTTTCACTCCGCCAAAGTACAATTATATACCTACATTTGTATTATGATCAATACATTTTTGAGGTGGATTTTATAACTTAATGTAGCCATCGCCGAACTGTTATTATAAGAAAGACTACATACTAAATAAACGAAAGATATTAATCATAACTCCAATAATGTATGAATATATATATATATATATATATATATATATATATATATATATATAATCAGTAAATACAAATAACCGTACAAAATGCTAAATGAAACTGATTAGCTAGACCGGTTCCATCCATAATGAGTATTCATATAACGTATCCAATAATGACGTGTCTAGGATTGTCTGACAATTTATCCGCAACGCTACAAAAAAAGGACCATTGACCGAAATTTTCAGTTATAAACCATCTCAGGTTGTTTAGTTAGTCTTTTATTCTTGTGTATCTTATTCCAAACCTTTTGATAATATGCTCTAAGAAGCTATCAAAGAACTTAAATTATGGGATCAACAATATCCCAAATTTGAAATTATAATGTATGAATTCCAGGACAGAAATTTCTTATACAAGTTGCCGGAACAAGCTTTATATTTTGGAAAATAGAGTACGAAATTAATAAAATTCACTAGTTTCGTCCATATAGGGAAAATGAAAATTAACTATGGCAATAATATCATATATTTGATCAGTGTCTAATAAGACCAAAACCGGTCTAATAGATAAGTCATACTTGATATGAAATTTAAACATTTTGCTAATATAGACAATAAAGACTAGGCAAAAACATGTGTACACATGGAATATAGTTATTCGCCTTATAGTAAAGCTGACTTGGTCATAACTTTGTTGTGTAATGGTTTAGTTTTTCCCAGCTCTGTCCGTTATCTAGTTAAATATTCTTACATTAACAATTATATATATATATATATATATATATATATATATATATATATATATATGAATAAAGTTATTTGGATGGCTAAACAAATGCTAAACGTACCCGCTGTTAGTAATTTAGAAATGTACGAATTTGTATAAAGTAATATTTGGAGCCACTATAAAAATAAATCCTTATCAAATAGACTATCAGGCAAGTGTGGAATGATTCTTTCAATAAATTTTGCAAGCTTGAAGTAAACACCAATCTCATTGTATTTAACCAGTCGTCGAAAAACATAGAAACACTACTGTCAATCATGCGTGATGACGCGTTCCGACTTTACATGATCATCACCAGAATACAACGGAAAACTGACTAATTTTGTTGTTCATCGACTGTTTAATTACAATGGGATTGGTGTTTATTTCAAGATCGCCAACTTGATTTAAAGAATTGTTACCACTGCCCCTGAAATCAATGATTTTTTAGGTGTAGAAAGAGACCGAATGAAGTAGATATCAAGTTTATACAAAAATGTTAATGAATTCATTTACAAATTTGCTTTGTATTCAGTCTAAATATTGGTCTTGTGCAGCGAAGTATATCTTGAAATATATATGCAGTGGGTGTCATATATTAACTATTCTACTATAACAAATATCCTAAGTAAATTAAGAATCAGGTATACGCATTAAAAGTAAGAGCTAAAGAGAAAACTAAAGATGCAAATATAAATAATGCTGAACTAATTATTTACAAGTGCCGCGTGCAATCTAAATATGAAAACACCTGAAAAAAGTGAGATTTTATCATTTTAATTCGTGCTCTATCTTTATTGCAAATGTAAATACAACAACATATCGTGTGTTCTAATAATGATTTATGTCATAAAAGAATTGCGTTTATCTGTGTTATCACTGATAATCCTTTCCCATATTCTACCTAATAAACTATTTTTACGTATTTGAACTAATTGATTGTATCTAGTTTAGTGTACAGCATATATTCGGTGGATACGTAACTGTTGCTCAGTCAATAATTTATTAAATGAAAAAATTGCGGAGATTGCGAAGAACCCAAATTTTTTTAATAATCAATATCGCATTGATGCAGCGCATTAAAAAAATCCAGTCAAGTAAAACACGTGAGACTATTATGGATTTAAATTATCTCTGAAAATTCGGGAATTTTGCCCTTTAATTCGCGCTAGTTCCCTTATTGTCGGAATTCGGTAAATAATAAAGACAGTCGACGTGCGTTATTATTTGAGGCGTTTGGTTAAACCGTCGGATTAAGATTTTGTTGGTAGGTCAACATAACATTAATGACTTTACAAATTAACGGCAATACATGTTTGCTTAATTGTGTTACTGCCCTCTCTGGAAAAGATATTTTAATCTTCAGCGTGTAAGAGTATTTACCGATCACTTGTAGATACCAAATGGGATCTATGTGAGTGCGCGGCTTACCTAGACATAAATTATCCCATAAATGACAAAGGTGCATAGTATAGGGAATGGGTGACGCAATGGATGAATTCAATACTCCCCAAACACACAGACTCCGGTTTGAACCCCAGCCGCGGCAAATAAAATTAATTACTTGACAAGTTTACAAAAAGTACAAAACCGGTCTACTTTATGGATTTTCTTTGCTAGCTTATGCAGTGTGTTGCAATAATACTGACAACATATAAAAAAGAAGCAATAGGTGTTAAATTATTTGCCGTGTCATCGGGATTAAAACAATAATTTGTTATCAACTAAGCATAGCTGATATTGTCTAAATATTATTAAATGACGCACATTTAGAAAAAAAATAAATTTGTCCATTAATAACTGAAATGATGCAGTCGAATTTTGAAACAGTTGACAATTCAGTTTTTATATAAATCAATTTAACCTGTAGTTTTAAGGCTACATTCGAAGCATGTGTAACTGATTACCTTTGTATAGTAAAAGCTCCAATGAGTAATTTTGTAAGAATTTAAAGTAAAATAAATTTTTCGTAGGTAACGCACTTTCGTATGCTTCTCGTTAGTTTTTGAAATTGTATAAAATTAATATTCTTCAAATTTACCTTTTTGTAGATAATCATACTTGTTGTGAGGAGAATTGACAACGGGAGAAGGAAATGTCCAACGATTAGAGCACCAGACACGGGATCCGTGTAATATGCTCTGGTTCGTCGGCCCTCTTCATGCTCTTTCAGTCGATTTGGCAGTTGATCATTGAATTTTAACTCTTCGATGCAAGGTGACATACGGCAAGAATTTGACTCAGTGCTATGCTGTGCTCTTCTGCTATGCGGCAGCCTATCACTCTGCATCAGTTTAGCCAAATCTTTTATATTTTTCAGGTGATCCAAATGACTGTGATGCTGAGAAATCCAAAATGGCAGACTTGCTGCCAGAGCGGCCGTTAGTATTACCAGTGGGATTACACATATTACCCAACGCAGTACGCACTGTTGTCGACGATTTAGTGGACGTGTCCCGTTTACTAGAGATAGACGTTTATTAATACTGCTCCTTATGCTACCGATGCCTCTGTCGTTGGTGCCATATGCAGAAGTGCCCCCCGTGCCAAATAGTGCTGTAGTTGCTGCGCTGCTTTCAGCAAATGTCCTTAAGTTTGTCGGATTAAGGTGTGGTACTGGCGCCGAATGATGAGGAAAGAAGGCAGTGGATTTTAAAGTTCGGCCGATATTTCCAGTTGTCTCGGGTGGTTGGCATTTTTGCGCTGATGAAGAGTAATAGTGAGCTTTATTACGATCAATAATTGGCATTCCTGGCATCTGGTTATCGGACGTTATTGTATTGTCATTTTCGCCACAAATTTCGGAATTCTGCGACCTCCGGAAAAGGAAGCTGTGCAAAGACCACTTGTTGCGGCTCATCGCGGAATCTAAGGAATCAAATCTGAGCCTACTTATACCGATTTGTTTGGTTTTCTGCTGCTGATTCACGTGATCTAATTTCTGTTGCTCGTGATGGTGGCGGTAATTCTGGAGCAAAAGTTGACGTTGACGACGTTGCTCCAAAACGCTGTATGACATTCTACTTAGTCGGCTCTGAATGCTACATGTGTTGCTATTGTTGCCCACATTCTTGTTGTAGGTACAGTCGGTACTCTGTGGATGATGTTCATTGTCATTTTGGTGTTGCTTGTCCGAAGAGGCAAACCATTTTCCGTATTTTGCTAAATTTCTTCGAATGTAAAACGGGATTTTAGCCAATTCGGCATCGTTTGTATATTCCGAATTTGAGGCAAGCGCGTTCTGCCTGAAGAGAGGAGGATTGCGACCTCCAAAGCATACCGCATTTGTCGAGTTCGATTGGTGGGCTACGCATGCGTTCAATTGTGCAACACTGTTAGCTCGTTTTCGACCTCCAATAGGATTGCTCTCGGTCTTCGATGTGAATGAACTAAATCCAGAGCAGCTACCACCACGATGTGGCCATTGAATTGCAAGTGTTCTGTCCAGCGCAATCCAGAGAACGGCGCCTATTTGAATGGCTTGTGCAATATCGGTCAGACTTACTGTCGTCCAGTATATAGGTCCGATAACTTCCCTCGCATATCGTACCATCCAGCCTACATTGTGAAGAACGGCAACGCGGACCGCACACCAAGCCAACAGGCAGAGGGCAATTGTAAGATTGCTTATGGCCAATACGAAAAGACCCCGAAGGTAGCGTCTATGTCTACGTTGTCCTCTTGGTGAACGGCCTTTAAACCCCCCACGTTCCGCGGGCCAATTTCCCATGGATGCACCCCCACCGCCACCAAACAACCTGGCAATCGATAGAGTTGAAGCTGACAATTGGTTATTCAAAAGGTTCCCGGGAAACAGGCTCGTTGCACCGCTGTAATTACTGGTAACTGAGTTTTTCTGCTGCTTTGATTGCACACTTACCGATTTACCGGCAAGATTTGGTGAAACTAAGCTGAGCACACTTTCTGCTCTCTTTAATGTGCTCAAAAAGCCAGTGCCCCAAACAGGGCCATTTGTTTGAGCCCATTTATCGGAAGGTTCTCCCTGGATGTCAGCAGCTGTGCACGAATTGCCTGAGGTAAGTGTATTTAATTGAACGGTTGATGGGTTCGCTGTTAAACCGGCTGATGTTGGTGTGGTAAGTATTGGTGGCTTACGTGCACCTCGAGCAAGGCATAGAAGACCAAGATTCGCAATCAGTGCGAGCAACGCAATTAAACCTCCAAGACCAACTTCCAGGTAGAAGGTATGTGAATTTGTACCGGAGCTTATGGCAGAATAGGCCTCCAGCACAAAATCCATGTTCTGCTCGAAAAACAATACGTTTGGCGAACTTGAATTAGGAGATGCCGAGAAATTTGGAAACTGTTTAGCTGAGTGTAATTGGTTCTCTACATCGACAAAATAGTGCTCTCCGAGATTAGGACACCATGTCGATAAATGAAAATTAATAAACGAATTTTGTTTTTCCATATCGGCTAAGTGATGTGTCGTTGGTCGTGCATCAGAACCTGCTGTTTCTTGAATACGTCATTTTTATAATTTCCACCGCAAGATGATATATCGCCGAACACAATTGAACGTTTGGTCGATAATGGCTTTATGTTTCACATTTCAATTTTCTTTTGTGGATTTGGATACTTGCAAAGTACGTCTCAGTTAACATTGACTTAATTTTATTATTAATGTATCCTTGAATAGCTGACACAGAAATTAGTAAAATGCCCTTTAAATTTTTGCCTAATACGCGTTGGACATATGTACGATAGCAAACGGAATGCATATGCCAATAAATCATTCAAAATGTTCTGATTGGTGGAAAATTGTTTGCACACGCTTATAATAACTGGCGTAGCCCACAGTCAACGAATCAGAAAATAGAAAATCCCAGTAAAAACACTTTTATAATATTAAATATCTAGTAAACCTAAAACTTTGAATACAATTTCACTAATAATGACAAGCAAAAATATATTTCCCAAACGACATACAGTATTCGGAAAGTGTTATACTGAAGAGAGTAAATAAATATTGTAATCACTATATTAATATTTAATTTTATTTAAAATCAGGATTTGCCAATCCACATAAATATTTTTGAGTGCCATATTTTCTGGCTGAAATTAAATCTAGTATTTATATGTTAAGACAAATAATATACTCTACATAGGTATTAAACATAAATTAAAATATAGAAAAAAATCGGAACAATTGGTGTATTGATTTTGATAACCCAAACTCCATGTGCACGTTTATCTATCAAAAAGATGAAAATGATAGTGGTTAAGGTCACTTAACTTATGACATTTTATTAAAGAATGTCTAAATTAAAAGTAAACAGGCAATTGACCTTTAACGGTGGGTTATTAACTACGTGTATACAGAAAATACCCAAACACTATTATTATGTATATATATATATATATATATATATATATATATATATATATATATATATATATATACGCAATTGAATGTAAATTACACAATTCAGCAGTCATTGCTAGTGCGGATTGTGATAACTACAATTATTTAAAATAAAATTAGTAAATTTGAAATAAGCACCAATCAACCTATTAAAGCAACAGAAAAGCACAGAATAACTACTCTTGGTTTCACGCCCAGACACGTTTAGATCTGGCGTAATAATAATCAGATCACGTCGAATACCTCGCTAAAATTGTTGTAGAATAACCAAATTAAGTTCTCTATTAGATGCCTCCCAGACGTCGTAATTAAGTAATCAGTAGTTGTGGGGTTATTGCTAACAATTACTCAAAACCAGTTCAGAGATTTGAGATTAAAAATGTTTTATTTTAGCTCAATTTCGCACACAACAGCAAAAGAAGTGCGCACCTCACTTACAATTGATTTTAGACCGCACACGATGGACGGCATCAAACGACCTTGCGAGGACCAAAATTCATTATATAAATAAGTTAAGGAAAAAAAAGCGTTTCGCAAGCCTGGTAGTTTTGCATTTATTTTAGTCGACTGATACTTGGTCTGTGCAAACCCAATTTCGTTGCTATCCTAACTCTTTGTGGGAGTCACCAAATTTCAATAAGTAATTTCAATAAGTAAGTAATCTATATTGGATGACTTGTGGGTTACTTGCATTTATGACTTTTTCGATATTATACATAAAATATGTGGTTTGGCCATTGCTAACTGTTCCTCTGATAACGACCATGCATTTTAGAGCTCAACAGCACGTGCATTGGTGTTCTACCGTCCATGACTAATACGGCCTCTGAATGAAGTTCGCGAGTCGGTACACTCTTAATTACTTTGGATTTCTAGGGGCACAGTATCTGGTTCTCACTAGCATTGTCACTCTGAATGCTTCTACGTCTGTACTGTTCATTGAAAACGTTTTAATCACCGATTAAGCAGATTTTAGGCTGCATTTCGTAAGCTATTTCTTTGTCCATAATCATAGTTTTCATAAAAAAAGCATTTAATGACTACGCTGCGCAATTAATTACTTCATTCAAATTATTCTTTACGACGTGCATTTTCCAGAAATTTTGCAATGTTATGATAAGGGTTTAAAAATTTAACTGGTGCTAACTTATAAATGTTTAAATGCTTAATTGTTCTACCATGATTGAACGAAATTTTTCAGGGTATATTAAATCTGTTTGGAGTTATATGAATATTAAACTTTATAAAGTAAAAAAAGATGCATAAATGCGTGTGACAAAAATTTGAGTTGACAAATCGCATGTAGGCGGTTTCCTTAATTCGCCAAAAATGTGAAAGTCACAGAGTTTAAAAAATTTTAATAAATATTAACATAATGAGCCATTCTTATCATTTTTGTCAAATATTCACAGATCATCCGCAAAAAGTAAATAATAGAAAATATGACAAATATAAATGGATCCATTACATTATTTCACTAATTATATATATATATATATATATATATATATATATATATATATATATATATATTACGTCTACAATTGCATCTTAATTTATATTCGAGTGTAAAAATATCACGAATACTATATAATACAAATTTAGTAAAACTTAATCTGTTTACATAATCGATATAGTTTCGGATGCAGTGGGGCTAATAATAGTTGCTAAAACTTATTAAGGACAAAGCGTCCATAGTCTTTGACAGTTTTAGCGATTATAAGATTGAGCGAGCTAATGATAACATGGTGCTAGATGCTTAGATTCAATGTTAAGCTGACTCAAACGTGCGAATTTTAACTGAACCATCTATATCGAAAATCTAATAGTTCTGTTGTGTAACCCTATATAGAAGTAGTATACTACATGTCAGATTCTGCAATAAGCTTATTTCTAATATAAACAAAAGTATATATTCCAAGTTTATCGAGGTTGATCTGACTTTAAAATCAATACAAACAAATGAAAGGCAAGATTACCATATTATTGGAATAAATTAGATTTATACTTGCTAAACTATGTTTAGTACGTAGACCTCATTAAGGCAATAATAATGGGAAGAATTCGCACATATTCGTTTTACAAAAATTACTTATTTAGTCTAGAATCCGTTGGTCCCTCCGTGGAAACATACAGTAAAAGCAGAAATTTCAGACATGACAGACATTTAGACCAAATGTCATTGAAAAGTAAATCTATAAAATGATACAAAACGGAATGCTTCGTTTCAGATAAATTATATTACTTTACCCTTAATAACTGGCGGTCTAAATAAATAATTTATTTTAAAAAATAGGAATAAAATGTTTACAACACTTTTTAAACAATCTGCTATTAATAAATCATAAATTTTATAAAACAGACACATAACGATCTTTTCTGCAAGGCGCGGCATAATTTGTTTAATATATAAAACGTCTTGTTCAACTATTCTGAGCATTTGTAACGCAAATTATGAAAATCATTATGTTTATTCAGAGAATTAATTATTAGTAAGTTGAAAAACAGTTGGCATTAAACATATTCTGCCAGATCTCATCTTCGTTGAATTTGCTGTACTTTATTCAATAAATTGATAAATTCAATTGGAATACCGCTTAATATTTTACAGTATTCGCAAGTATACATGCGAGCACATTTTACTGACATCAATTCAGTTCAGGTGTATAATTGTTTTACATTATCTCTTGAGATGAGAGGATGCAGAAATAGCAGCTCATGTAATGTGCAGTATTTTATTGATTTTCGCATTATGCAACGAAATTAAATTCGCTGTCTTTGGTGCATGCTGTCTTTCTAACTAGATTGTAGTTAAACAATTTTTTATTAAACATTAGCCTTAGACTTCAAAGAATCTATCGATTTAAATTAAATACATTATGCATGTAATAGCGCATGAAATTCATATCATGACATTTTGCTCGTTGCTTTTCACTGAATTCAATTATCTATCCATATCAGAGAATATTGTATTATACTTTATAGAATGCTGAAATAAATAGGCTAATTATTCTTTAAAATTTAAAAAAAATTATACTGCTACAAAAAAATAATCTGGCACCAAAAGATAACGAACATATATTATGTTGAAATTCCATTTGGGTTAATTTAGCAATAAAACATTAAATAAAAGAAATAAATCAGTCATTTTTCACGTTGTAGAACAGAAAATCGAATAAAATAAACCCTATTACTGAAATAACATGTTTATATAAAATGATGGTAATTATTGAGGAAAAGGATGAACACTTTCAATGTTGAAATCTTTTAAACTGAACTCACACCTTTGTGGACGTGTTTGCTTAGTCACTAATTTTGTCAATTTTGTGTCTGACATTTGAAACTAATGTGAAATTGCAAATTTACAGAAAACATTTTAAAAAAACATTGCCTTTTAAAATAAAATCATAAGAAAAATTTAACTTTCAACAAATTTAAATATGCTTCTAAAATTTTTAAGTGGAAAGAAAACTAACAGATAACACCATAACAACTTCGAAATTTTTTGGCAATTATTTGGATTTATTGAAAAGCTTCGCGCTGCTCTAACTGAAATATATTCTTTAAGGGTGTAACGACACAAATTAATGGCCGACATATTGCGTAAATTAAATTCAATTTTATTTATGTTGCACCAATGAGAAAAAAGCGAAACTTGCCGTTTAACCAATAGTGTGCAAGTAGACATATGTTACTATGGCATGCTATTTAAGCACGGCAATTTACCATGCAAGTCAGTTGTCGCATTTCCATTCTGCTTTGCGTTACGTGTGTGCGTTCTGTCGGCTGTCAATACCTACGCTGGTGATTTTGATTTGTTTCACCAACAATTGGCTACATCCGTGACTCATCTTGTTGCGGTACAACCAGCGAGACGAGCCAATTAATTGCAGAACCTGAACGACGTTATCCACATCGTGATTACAACTCGACAACAGAAGGAACAACAGCCAGAGTCCACCCAAGGCTCTAGGACATCTTCACACTCTGAATAATTCAGGAGAACGCACGACCAGGCCCTCTTAAGGGCCCCTATCAGTAACAAATCTCTATTCAGAGCACCTTAACCGAGTTTGTAACGTCGTACGGCATTTACTTGAAGCCAGGGCGTTTACGAGGGAAATAGAATGTAAATAATCGAAGCTATAATAGTGGCGACAATGCCAGGTTATGAAAAACTTAGAAAAAGGGTATTTTTGCAAATCAACGTCCTTATACTCTGCTGGTATATTCAGTTTATCACAATTATAGGGACCTTGTAATAAGCTATAACACTTTTACATTAACTCCTGGAACCAGGAGCTATACCTGTTCAGTAAGGCAGGGTAATATGCATGTTGTATTCAAAGAAATTTCGCCATAATAGTTATATTTGTAATCTAACCTGTTTTTCAATTTAATATCGATTTTCTTTGAAATTGCCCTGTTAAATCATTAGCTGGCTTATTATATTAGGCCGACTTGAATTAGCGAGTTAATAGTAAGCAAGAAACGCTTTCACAATTGGTAAAACATGCTTTTTAAAGCTGACTGTGTTATTTACACCAAGTTCTGTATGATAATATGTAGCACATCGAAATTAAATTCTAAAATGCATTTTTTTAGATTTTGCTAAAAACAGCACAAAACTAGATAAATAGCAATACATTAAATTAAATATTCTTCACTAAATGATAGTTAATGCCATTCAGCAAAGTTTAGTAAATTAGTGTATTAAAAACTTTTCGCATTGCTTTACACGCCTTTGAATTATCAACTTCTCTAGACATGAAATGTGTCTTCTACATCGGCCGTTTAAAGATGACGTGTCAGCACAGCGATACATGACCGAACCTTCATTTATGACTTCTCTGTAAGTGGAATTGGGTAACTTATCATATGAAAACACGCAATGGGTCATTTAACAAAAAATAATCTAATTACGAAAATTCAATTCTTACGGAGAATTTTATAAATTTCATTTTTCTAGAACAATAACCCTTTTAATTACAACGAAATTTGATTTCTTAAAAGTTTCGTGATTTTGGCGTCTTTGTAATACGATTAATTCCTTTGCGATTGATTAATTCAAAGCTAATAATTTTGGCGTCCGACTCCCACTCACTATCTGATTTATGATAAAGTTTACAAATACATGTCCAAACAATATTTGTAGGCAATAGAAGTGGTCTGTCGATTATGTCGTGCGAGCTTTTTATCTTTACCTACAGTCAATGACCTGTTTTATAGAGCCCAACCATTTTGGTTGCATAGATATAAATCGCGTAAAAATGTGACATTCTACTTTTAAATAGGCCCTATTCAGAACATTTCTTCAATGTCGCTTTTGTAACTAGTTAATATTAAATTTATTGTATATATATTGAAAATAAAATACGAAGAATAGTTTTATTAATGTGATATTGGCAAATGGCTATTCGGACAACATGTTAATGAAATTAGAGTTATTGCAAAATGAATGTCAATTCCAATTTCACATGGAGTCGTTTGTCTTTAAATTTGCAGTTTGGTTATTGAAACATTATGGATATATTTGTGTCTAGATGTTAAAGACTCGTGAAATCAAACACAGAATACCTTTAATAGCGCATTAATGCTTCTTATCAAAACACGTTTATTAGTGTGTTGAAGTGGGGAAATATCATCTCTACGAAACGGGAATAAAACGACAAATATCAGCTTGACAAACAAAAGAAGAACGTGATATACGTAAGCATATATGCTATTATATTAAGGAAACTTTTTAGAAATAGCAATTCAAATTAGTTTAAACTTGATTGGTAAATATAATTGATGTAATAGTGAGCAAATTGTGGCATTCCACTAGATGAAACATTAATCATAATAAGGAATACGTGGTAATTTATAGAATGACAATACACTATTTTTTCATCTCATATATATATATATATATATATATATATATATATATATATATATATATATATCTTTGAAATGCGAGCTTTAATAAAATTCATTGTACCCTTCCTAGTGTGCAAAAACAAAAAGAAATTTTATCAGATATAAGAAAATTTTCTTTCGCATGGTCTTCTCAAATATCTACTCATGAACATATCTTTATATATAAATTGGAAAGCAAAACAAGATAGAAATACGTGAACAAAGCGAGTGTGAAAAATAGAAACCAATCAAATTGCGTGCGTCACATCCAGTTCAAGCTCAATGCTTGTACGTGCTTCTTCTGCTTACATAAATCCGGCTGCAATTTGTTTATCCATAAGGCTTCGTATGTGGCTAGCTCCCTTTTGTTTTTGCATTTAATAATTACTTTGAATGCTACGTCTGGAGAACATACGTGCGTTGTTTCGATGATGTGTTGCGCAATAGCAGACGTGTATTCACCATTTGATTTAAAACAGGCGTTCAAGTTGCAATGTTCTCTCATTCGAGTAATTAACCGTCTGGTCGATCGGCCTACGTAAGTTGATCGACAACTTGCGCAAGTATATTGGTAAATAATATTTGATATCGACATTAAATGGCACAAAACTGCTGTAACGACACAAATCAATCGCCGACATATTGCGTAAATTAAATTCAAATTTATTTACGTTGCACCAATGAGAAAAAAGCAAATTGCCGTTTAACCACGTCTAACCACGTTTAACCAATAGTATGCAAGTACACATATTGCATGCTATTTAAGCACGGTAATTTACCATGCAAGTCAGTTGTGGCATTTGCCTTCTACCTGCTTCACGCGTGTGCGTTCTGTCGGTTGTCAATACGTGTGCGCTCTGTCGGCTGTCAGTATCTACTCATCTTGTTGCGGGATACCGGAGAGACGAGCCAATTGAGTGCAGGACCTGCAGGACACCATCCACAACACGATCACAGCTCAACCACGGGAGCAACAAATCAACCAGAGTCCACCCAAGGCTCTAGGACATCTTCAACGCAGAATACTTAAAGCGAACGCATTACCCGGCCCTCTTAAGGGCCCCCATATCAGTAACTAATCTCTATTCAGAGCACCTTAACCGAGTTTGTAACGTCGTACGGCATTTACTTGAAGCCGGGGTGTTTACACTGCTGTAATGCAAATACTGTGCAGACCATGTTGGTTTATGGTAAATTGTTCTGTTTAATTTACCATTAGTTTCTTTCTTTAATAGTACATCTAGGAAAGACAGACAGTCATCTTTCTCGTGCTCTGACGTGAAACCGATATTCTTATGTGCTTTGTTGAAACTTTGAAGCAATGTTCGTGATTGCGACCTGTTTTAAGTACAAGAAAATATATCATCAATTACCGTATATATTGAGCACATTTACTTATGTCACTCTTTAATGATGTATTTTCTACGTGCCCTAGAAAAATCTCAGCCAACACTGGAGATAAGGGGCTTCACATTGCGACACCATCAGTCTGTTTGTAGATGTTTCCCATTCAAAACGAAATCGTACGTCTTTCGTGCATAATAAGATAAGCTTGCGTAGAGTTTGACCTGGCACCGGCGATGTTAATATATCGTGTTCTACTGCTTTGACTATAATGTCAATGGTTTCATCAATCGGAACATTTTTTTAAACAAAGACGTAACATCAAAAGATACCATACTCTTGTTTTTAACATTTATATCTTGAATTTTGTTTACAAACTCAAACGAATCGGCAACCGAATGATTTCCTAGTAGTTTACGTAATGGTTCAAGTAAACGAACTAGCCATTAGCTAGTGCATGAAACGGAGAATTTACCATTGATAAAATTGGCCTCATGGGACAACCTCTTTTGTGTGTTTTTGGTAATCCGTACATTATTGGTGTAGATGATCCAACTGGCTGAGCTTCTGTGCAGTGGCCTCATCAATAAAACCGTCATCTGTCAAAAATCTTAATTTCATTAATTACTTTGCGCTCCACCTTGTCTATTTCATCTGATTTATCGTCTAGACATTGAATTTTGTATTGTCTTTTAACACGTTCCATCTTGTACGTATTCAGATTTGTCCATTATAACTGCACTCTTTCCTTTATCAGCGCGTAGTATTTTGATGTCTGCGTTTCCGCGGATATTTCTAAGTGCCTTTAGATGCTGCTTTGTCAATGCATGCTGCTCTGCACATTTAGACGATTTCAAGTGTGAAGCCTGATCAACTAGTGTAGCCTTGAACCAATTTTTATAATCAATACTGGTAGGCTCCAAGTCAGCTGTTTGTTTAAATAACAATTCAAATGCTGCCCCAAAATCAACATCGCATTTATTAGAAGGATGTATTCCATTATTTCGTCCCATCGATAGTGCCTCCATTGTTAGCTGATCGATTGGCATTTTGCTAAGTTAAGCACACGCTTATCAAGATCGGTCGGTATTAAATCACACAAAACTCCAGGTTTTACATTTATTCCAGTTTGTTCAAATTTCTTGCTTTATCTTTCTTCATAACTGTCGGCAAAAACATCAAAAATTTTATTTTTGCAAAAAGACTTGGTTCATCTAATACACAAGATACACACACAATTTAGCACTGTAGCACTGCTTCATCTCCATTCAACTGCTCAATTTTAGAATACGCCAACCTTGTAAGATTTCTTCGGTTGACTCGTAGTTTTGACTTGCGTAAACTGCGTACCAAATCACCTGGGAACCGTAATTGTTTAATACACTGATAATGTTTTAACCACAATTGCGTTCTTTGCGCTCTACACTTTAACGTCACTAGTTCATCTAGTATTCTGAAAGATTCTTTTGAAATGCGAGCTTTAATAAAATTCATTGTACCCTTCTTGTGTGCAAAAACAAAAAGAAATTTTATCAGATATAAGAAAATTTTCTTTCTCATGGTCTTTCTCAAATATCTACTCATGAACATATCTTTATATATAAATTGGAAAGCAAAACATGATAGAAATATGTGAACAAAGCGAGTGTGAAAAATAGAAACCAATCAAATTGCGTGCGTCACATCCAGTTCAAGCTCAATGCTTGTACGTCCTTTATCTGCTTACATAAATCCGGCTGCAATTTGTTTATCCATAAGGCTTCGTATGTGGCTAGCTCCTTTTGTTTTTGCATTTAGAAAATACTTTGAATGCTACGTCTGGAGAACATACGTACGTTGTTTCGATGATGTGTTTCGCAATAGCAGACGTGTATTCACCATTTGATTTAAAACAGGCGTTCAAGTTGCAATATTCTCATTCGTTAATGATAACCGTCTGGTCGATCGGCCACAAATAAGTTGATCGACAACTTGCGCACATGTATATTGGTAAATAATATTTGATATCGACATTAACGGCTGTTTCTCTTTGATTGCTGGTAAAGGCAAGTGTGTTACCCTAAATAACACTCGTAGTTTGGCTGCATTAAATGTGCGTGCCAATGCTGCTTCAACTTTCTTATGTGCCATTCGGGAAATTGCATCCCCCTTAAATGGGATTTTTAGGTAGACGGTTTTTTTTCTGGCCCATTGTACGTCTGTTTCTGGTTAACTCCCCTTTTAATAATTGATTCAATTAATTGTCTGGGATAGCCATTAGACATTAAATCGTTAATTGCTTTATTATATTCATTTTATTTGGAATCTTCTCTAACCAACCTGTCAATTCTTGAAAAGCAACCACGAACTGTTGATAATATATATTGAAATGGCACAAAACTGCTGTAATGCAAATACTGTGAAGACCATGTTGGTTTATGGTAAATTGTTCTGTTTAATTTACCATAAGTTTCTTCTTTAATAGTACATATAGGAAAGGCAGACAGTCATCTTTCTCATGCTCTGACGTGAAACCGATATTCTTATGTGCTTTGTTGAAACTTTGAAGCAATTTCGTGATTGCGACCTGTTTTTAAGTAAAAGACATATATCATCCAAGTACCGTATATATTGAGCACATTTACTTATGTCACTCTTTAATGATGTATTTTCTGGGTTCCCTAGAAAAATCTCAGCTAACACTGGAGATAAGGGCTTCACATTGCGACACCATCCAGTCTGTTTGTAGATGTTTCCATTAAAACGAAATCATTACGTCTTTCGTGCATAATAAGATAAGCTTGCGTAGAGTTTGACCTGGCTCCGGCGATGGTAATATATCGTGTTCTACTGCTTTGACTATAATGTCAATGATTTCATCAATTGGAAAATTTGTAAACAAAGACTGTGGCATCAAAGATACCATAATCTTGTTTTTTTCATTTATATCTTGAATTTTGTTTACAAACTCAAACGAATCGGCAACCGAATGATTTCCTAGTAGTTTACGTAATGGTTCAAGTTAACGAACTAGCCATTTAGCTAGTGTATGAAACGGAGAATTTACCGTGAAAAAATTGGCCTCATGGGTAACTCTTTTTTGTACTGTTTTTGTTAATCCGTACATTATTGGTGTAGATGATCCAACTGGCAGGCTTCTGTGCGATTGGCCTCATCAATAAAACCGGCATCTGTCAAAATCCTTAATTTCATTAATTACTTTGCGCTCCACCTTGTCTATTTCATCTGATTTATCGTCTAGACGTGTAAATTTTGTATTGTCCTTTATCACGTTTTCCATCTTTTTGTACGTAGTCAGATTTGTCCATTATAACTACGCTCTTTCCCTTATCAGCGCGTAGTATTTTGATGTCTGCATTTCTGCTGATACCTCTAAGCGCATTTAGATGCTGCTTTGTCAATGCATGCTGCTCTGCACATTTAGACGATTTCAAGTGTGAAGCCTGATCAACTAGTGTAGCCTTGAACCAATTTTTATAATCAATACTGGTAGGCCCCAAGTCAGCTGTTTGTTTAAATAACAATTCAAATGCTACCTCAAAATCAACATCGCATTTATTAGAAGGATGTATTCCATTATTTCGGCCCATCGATGGTTCCTCCATTTTTAGCTGATCGATTGGCACTTTTGATAAGTTAAGCACACGTTTATCAAGATCGGTCGGTATTAAATCACACAAAACTCCAGGTTTTACATCTGTTTCCAATTTGTTCAAAATTCTTGCTTTATCTTTCTTCATAACTGTCGGCAAAAACATCAAAAATTTCATTCTTGCAAAAAGACTTAGTTCATCTAATACACAAGATACACACCCAATTCTTGCCTGTAGCACTGCTTCATCTTCCTTCAACTGCTCAATTTTAGAATACGCCAACCTTGTAAGATTTCTTCGGTTGACTCGTAGTTTTGACTTTCGTAAACTGCGTACCAAATCACCTGGGAACCGTAATTGTTTAATACACTGATAATAATGTTTTAACCACAATTGCGTTCTTTGCGCTCTACACTTTAACGTCACTAGTTCATCTAGTTTTCTGAAAGATTCTTTTGAAATGCGAGCTTTAATAAAATTCATTGTACCCTTCTTGTGTGCAAAAACAAAAAGAAATTTTATCAGATATAAGAAAATTTTCTTTCTCATGGTCTTCTGAAATATCTACTCATGAACATATCTTTATATATAAATTGGAAAGCAAAACAAGATAGAAATACGTGAACAAAGAGAGTGTGAAAAATAGAAACCAATCAAATTGCGTGCGTCACATCCAGTTCAAGCTCAATGCTTGTACGTGCTTCTTCTGCTTACATAAATCCGGCTGCAATTTGTTTATCCATAAGGCTTCGTATGTGGCTAGCTCCCTTTTGTTTCTGCATTTAGTAATTACTTTGAATGCTACGTCTGGAGAACATACGTGCGTTGTTTCGATGATGTGTTGCGCAATAGCAGACGTGTATTCACCCTTTGATTTAAAACAGGCGTTCAAGTTGCAATGTTCTCTCATTCGAGTAATTAACCGTCTGATCGATCGGCCTACGTAAGTTGATCGACAACTTGCGCATGTATATTGGTAAATAATATTTGATATCGACATTAACGGCTGTTTCTCTTTGATTGCTGGTAAAGGCAAGTGTGTTACCCTAAATAACACTCGTAGTTTGGCTGCATTAAATGTGCGTGTCAATGTTGCTTCAACTTTCTTTTGTGCCATTCGGGAAACTGCATCCCCCTTAAATGGGATGTTTAGGTAGACGGTTTTCTTTTCTGGCCCATAGTACGTCTGTTTCTGGTTAACTCCCATTTTAATAATTGATTCAATTAATTGTCTGGGATAGCCATTAGACATTAAATCGTTAATTGATTTATTATATTCATTTTCTTTAGAATCTTGACTAACCAACCTGTCAATTCTTGAAAAGCAACCACGAACTGTTGATAATTTATATTGAAATGGCACAAAACTGCTGTTATGCAAATACTGTGCAGACCATGTTGGTTTATGGTAAATTGTTCTGTTTAATTTACCATTAGTTTCTTTCTTTAATAGTACATCTAGGAAAGGTAGACAGTTAATTTTCTTCGTGCTCTGAATGTGAAACTGGTATTCTTGTATGTGCTTTGTTGAAACTTTGAAGTAAATACCTCGTGTTTGGTGACCTGATTTTAAATACAAGAAATATATTATTCACGTACCGTATATATTGAGTACATTACTTATGTCACTTTAATGATGTATACCTCTAGGTGCTCCTAGAAAAATCTCAGCCAACAACACTGGAGATAGGTCATTGCGACACGACTGTCTGTTTGTAGATGTTTCCATTAAAACGAAATCAAAATCTTTTCAAAATACAAGATAAGCTTGCGTAGAGTTTGACCTGGCAATCAAGGGATGGTGTAATATATCGTGTTCTACTGCTTTGACTATAATGCCAATGGTTTCTAATAATTGGAAATATTTGTAAACAAAGACGTAAATATCAAAGATACCATAATCTTGTTTTTAACATTTACATATTGAATTTTGTTTACTAACTCAAACGAATCGGGAACCGAATGATTACCTAGTAGTTTACGTAATGGTTCAAGTAAACGAACTAGCCATTTAGCTAGTGCATGAAACGGAGAATTTACCATGGATAAAATTGGCCTCATAGGACAACCTCTTTTGTGTGTTTTTGGTAATCCGTACATTATTGGTTTAGATGATCCAACTGGCTTGAGCTTCTGTGCAGTGGCCTCATCAATAAAGCCGGCATCTGTCAAAATCTTAATTTCATTAATTACTTTGCGCTCCACCTTGTCTATTTCATCTGATTTATCGTCTAGACGTGTGAATTTTGTATTGTCATTTAACACGTTTTCCATCTTTTGTAAAGAAAATGAATATAATAAGGCAATTAACGATTTAATGTCTAATGGCTATCCAAGACAATTAATTGAATCAATTATTAAAAGGGGAGTTAACCAGAAACAGACGTACTATGGGCCAGAATAGAAAACTGTCTACCTAAACATCCCATTTAAGGGGGATGCAGTTTCCCGAATGGCACAAAAGAAAGTTGAAGCAGCATTGACACGCACATTTAATGCAGCCAAAATACGAGTGTTATTTAGGGTAACACACTTGCTTTTACCAGCAATCAAAGAGAAACAGCCGTTAATGTCGATATCAAATATTATTTACCAATATACATGCGCAAGTTGTCGATCAACTTACGTTGGCCGATCGACCAGACGGTTAATTACTCGAATGAGAGAACATTGCAACTTGAACTTGTTCTACAGACGTAGCATTCAAAGTAATTACTAAATGCAAAAACTAAAGGGAGCTAGCCACATACGAAGCCTTATGGATAAGCAAATTTCAGCCGGATTTATGTAAGCAGAAGAAGCGCGTACAAGCATTGAGCTTGAACTGGATGTGACGCACGCAGTTTGATTTTTTTCTATTTTTCAGACTCGCTTTGTTCACATTTTTCTATCTTGTTTTGCTTTTCAATTTATGTATAAAGATATGTTCATGAGTAGATATTTGAGAAGACCATGAGAAAGAAAATTTTCTTATATCTGATAAAATTTCTTTTTGTTTTTGCACATAAGAAGGGTACAATGAATTTTATTAAAGCTCGCATTTCAAAAGAATATATATATATATATATATATATATATATATATATATATATATATATATATAAAATTTTAAAATCAAATGATAAGTTTTAGGGCAGTTGTGATTAAATAGACCCGAACAATAGCGTCACATGCATGAGCAGAATAGTAATTATTTTTCAACTTGAAATACTCAGCTGCTTGTCCCTGAGATAACTATTAATAAAGTGAGACTGTTTTCCGATAAATAAATTACATCTCGCTTAATTATTTATATTTTCGCAAACCATAGTTAAATCTCATTAACAAAATACATCGAAACATGGAAATCTTAAGTTCAGATTTTAAGGAAATCTGTGTGCAAGGGATAAGTCTCATTGAAGACGTCATGTTTTTTGTTGAAGAAGGAACAGTATATCCATAATTGGGATGTTGGGAAAAACGCGTTTGTTTGCTATTTAGTTAATATTTACTTCTAAGTGCGTTTCGCTGAAATCTAATTGAACAATTCTCTAAACACAATAAATACAAAGAAATCGGTAACCACTGACGTTTTAATGTATTAATACAAATTATTAAAAACACCAAAATAAGCAAATATGCTCTTGTAGCTAAAGCTTTGGAGTCTTTGCCAATTTACGCTCCAATTTGGTCAATCGCTGGCAATCAATTAGTTGTCGTCGCTTTCAGGCATTCGATGCTTGCCTCCCGAAAGCCTGTATCGTTCGTGGCTTAATTTGTACGGTTAGTGTCATTTCTAAGGGAAAATATTCATAGCTGTAATGAAGGAGAATGAATGGTCGAAGAAACGTTCACGACCATAGCGAGAAGCTTTCAGTTGCCCAATGTGGTCACAACTGCGCTTCAAACAAATTCCGTGATCAATTAGTGGCATGTACACATCACTTTCAAATTAAACAAAAGTTATTGGCCGACGAGTGCACAACGTAGCACATGTGCGTTTACCTGCAGTTTTGACACGGAAACAGGAATGCGCTTTTCGACTAGGTTTCGATGAAACAGCACATGTTCTCCATATATACGAGTAGAGGGAAATAGCCTAAGACAAATGGACAATAGAATTAATTAAAAAAGCTGATTAATAATGGCTAGTATCTAATTTTCTACCATTTAAAAGATGGTAAAGAAATGCATGTTCGTGCTTTTGATTTGAATACGTGGAATGGTTGAATTGTTTACGAAGGTGTGTGGAAAGGGCAATCCATATGGCAATGACGCGCTAATGACCATATCAGTACTGATGTGAATACCTGAGAGCCAGTCTGCAACAGCCCAAGTCTCAATCCGAAACTTGTTTGGAAGGATGTTAATGACAGAAGGCAAGCCTTTTTCATTAGTACTGAATTAAGAATTTTGAAATAAAATATGCAGTATAAAAATAATGGATTGCACAGGTGGTGCGAAAATACGCTAAAATCAATTTGCCTGATTGACATAAGCATATATCAGAATTCATTTAATCAGTCGCACAACATGTAAATCTTGCACGAACATCATAAGCATACGAAATCAAACAGCCTAGTGAGGAACACAGCACAGTGCGTATATGCATTAAGCAAAGCTAGATATGCGCGCCTCTCATCTCTAAGAGTCTCGCGAAAATCGTACGTCACTTGAAATGTCCAATGACAAATGTCGATGCAATCACGAATTTTAACTTATTGCAGCCTCGCCACATGTATACATGGATTGCAATTAAGCAGTCACTGATTGCGCATGTGGTGATAATTATTCTTTAGCACAAGGCTGCGTGCATAATGTAAAAATAGGTTCTTTTGTAGTTAACAAGACGGACAACATAGAAAAATTATGATGAGCCAGTTGTTTTTAGGCTGTTCATTTTTCGACAACCGCTATCACTGCACAACAGTCCACTTACAATAAAATGTTGGGTGCAGCAAAGACTTTCAATTAAACGTATTGTTTGCAAGTCTACTAGAGATGATGGACGCATAAATAATTTATATTTCCTTATAGATTCAATTCGCTATTCATGTTGCCATCTTTCTTTAAAGATGATCATGTAATTTGAAAGAAGCGTCAATACGTTTGTGGCTGACACAAATTATGCTGCGAAATGTTATTGTTAGTGACTGCAAAGCAATTGTGCAGCCGATATTTCCGGTTAAAGAATAGTTTAAGTTAAAATAAACTAATCTAGAAATTTTTTTGTTTTTGTAAATTGAGACTGTCCGCATATATATATTTCATCTTGAGATAACTTTGAAGCCGCATTATCCTAGACGTTTTATGAACTTAACTCCATTACTACTTGCATGCATATTCGAATGGGTGACTGTAACATCCAATTGTTCCGCATTCCTTGACCAAAAAGATGTAGTGGGTACTTGGCTTAGCTATGTCTAATACTGGTGTGTCTCCATTAAGTACGAAACACATTGACACGTGTGACTACAACTTTTATTTATGCTGATGTGTTATTAGGCATGCAAAAGCAAATTCAAAAGTAAAACTATATTTACGCGTACACAATGAATATTTAATATCTGCTAAATAGTCGTTTTTTATCATTTGCTTATATAATCCTTTTTTTAGAGAAACGTGTACAAACCATATATATTTTTATAGACTCGCATATATAATTATACACGTTTGCTTATACCCCAGTTAAAGAAATTCAAATTATATATATATATATATATATATATATATATATATATATCCGTCGTAAAGTCCATCCCCTCCTCAACGTGGTACGACGGTGTCAACCATGTCTCGATGGCCGATCGTACATGGGCTAAAGGGGCTATGGCGGTGGTGTCAACAGGGCGTGGTGGATTTCCGACCGGCAATCGGATCTCCTATAAAATACCACATGAGCTCGACGACGGCACCATGACTCGGCGTGTGTTCCCCGCCACAAAAGGGTTCAACAGCCACAGGATTACATGGACTCCTGGACAGTACCCCGTACTTCCGAATGGCGAATGAGCTCTCAACAGCCACCGGCAACCATGCAACTTACTGCTGCCTTGCAGACTGCGCTTGGATGTGCAAAGGCTAGAGGTGCGTCCTCGATCAAAAAGCCGAGTGGTGAGGGGACACCACTTGTACCAAATTCCCAAGAAACTCCATGAAATGTGGAGCCGGCTTATCCTCCAAAAGGAGTCAGCCGCAGTAAAGTAAAGTAAGTAGATATATATATATATATATATATATATATATATATATATATATATATATATTATAGAGACAAATTTGTTTTTAATAAAAACCCATAAATTTACATTAATATATACGAAAATAGAGAGAGAGTGTGAAAAAACGGAAACCAAACAATTGCGTGCGTCACATCCAGTTCAAGCAATTGATTGGTTTCCGTTTTTACCCACTCTATATTAACATATTTCTATCTTGTTTTTCTTTCCAATTTGTATATAAAGATGTGTACATTATTAGATAATTTAGGAGATAATGATTAATATATACGTTGAAAAACATTATATATTTTTTAACATAAGTAAATAAACATATAAGCCAACATTGGAATGGCTTCCATCGCAGTGCGCGCGGATAACGATAAATATAGCCCATAATTCAATACATTATTTAATATTAAACACATCTTATACAAATATATTAATGTCCATCATTATCTTCGTGCAATAACCGTATATTTTATTGTGTATATATACATAGAACTTAGAAGCTAAAAGGTGGGTACATACAAGTGCAAGTGAACACAATTTAAAATATTTTTTTATTATATATTTATGACCACATCTTATATACAATTGTGACTTTGGTGTTGTGCATCTAATAACAAATTAGTTCAAAAATGAAAAGAAGAATAAACCATAGTCAGTATGGAAGAATGGTATAAAATCATGTGCACATTCATTTCGAGTATACTGGCGACTCATCAGGAAGAGCCGGTATTTCGCCCAATACACATTATATATTTGGGTGAGTAATTTAAAAAATTGGCCTCGATTTTGTTGCGTTGCCTCAAGTTGTATTCGATGAACCAGTCCGGATAGCCAACGCTTCGCGAAGCAAATTTAGCTCTATTTAAATGTTGTCCGGTAAACAAATCCTGCGTATTCGTGTGCCCAAATTTATTATTAGGTTCCTATTGTACGCCCTTGGCACACCACTCATATAATGGACATATTGTCCAGTCCAGCTTGATTTCTTGTGAACTGACCTTGAGAGAGTACCTTCTTCATCTCTCGTTATTCCTACATCTAGGAAGGATAAATATCCGTCTTTTTCTTCTTCTATTGTAAACTTGATTGCCTGGTCTACCTTGTTTATGTGATGTAGCAGTGAATTTGTATCTTCATCCTTTTCAACGACCATGAAAGTATCGTCAACGTAGCGCACGTAAAAATGAGCTCCATTGATAAATGGTTTTAAACCAGTTGTTTCTAAATGGTGCATGTATATGTCTGCCAATACTGGTCCAAGAGGACTACCCATACCTATGCCGTCAATTTGTCTGTAGAAGACTCCTTGGAATACGAATTGTACGTTGGATGTGCATAATAGAAGTAGTTCTCTCATATCGTCCACATCTATCAGTGTTTCCGCTCCTGATGATCGTATATATTCACATAGGATATTTATAGTTTTATCTACTGGAATGCTAGTAAAGAGTGACTTTATATCGAGGGACACCATTTTCCTCTCTTTCAAATTTAGGTCTCGATATATGTGTAGATAGGTGTAGATATTGTGAATGTGTGGAACGTGTGATGTATTACAAAAATTGTCTATGTCAGGAAACAATCCCAACTTACTTGATTAAGCGTTGGAAAAGTACCAATCAGCATCAATCAGAGAATATTCATCGGCGCATTCTTGAAAATGTCATCGAAGAAGAAGAAGCAAAAGCGGATAGCTACAAACTTAAATGTCTATCTATAGAGTCTAAACTGCAGATGTTAGAAGATGGAATTCGAATTAATTTTCTAAAAGAGATAGCATGGATTACAGAAGGTGCGAGGAAGAGAGAGATTAAAAAACTAGCGCGGAATGCAGTGCAATGTTCTAAGCTCAAAAAGTTTCCTGAGAATCCAGGCAAATTTATTTTTAATTACACCGACATAAATCTAACAAAACATCAAAATGAAGTTCTCTCTCTTGGACCGAAATACTGCATAACAAAAACTAGAATAAACGAACGTGAAGAAATGCATATGCAGGCATCAATGGAATGCTTCTTTGAAGATGCCACAAAACACAAATCAAATGAAAAATACGACATCTCGCTCCTTAAATCGGACCCCCGAAGTGCGTATGGCCAATATATGCGCACATTCAAAGGCAATAAACTGGTCACCAAAAGGCATCTAGAAGGACTGAAAGAGCTACAACGAAACAAACAAGTCAGACTCATGAAGCGAGACAAAGGGACAGGCGTAGTGTTAATGAACTATACGGACTATAGTCAGGCGATGTTACAAATTCTGAATGACAAATCAAAATTTAAACGCGAAGAGGTACAACGCGACACTACGGCAAAATTAGAAAATTCCATAACGAAGATTCTAAACCGAATTATTTCGAAGGTCAAGGCTAAACAAGAAATCTATATAGAGCACAAAAATGCTTTTATTACAGAATGCGAACATGCCAAGCCCGTAGGTTCAACGCAACCAATATTATATGGGTTGCCCAGGGTTCACAAAATGACCAACAATGAAGGACTTCCGCCTTTCAGGCCCATTTTATCTATGATAAATTCTCCACAGCACAAGGCAGCCAGACTATTATGCCGGATTATAAAGCCTATCATGAAAGGAAGAATAGACCACGTTGTACAGGATAGCTTTCAATTCGTAGAAAAAATTCGCGACCTAAATTTGAAAGAGAGGAAAATGGTGTCCCTCGATATAAAGTCACTCTTTACTAGCATTCCAGTAAATAAAACTATAAATATCCTATGTGAATATATACGATCATCAGGAGCGGAAACACTGATAGAAGTGGACGACATGAGAGAACTACTTCTATTATGCACATCCAACGTACAATTCGTATTCCAAGGAGTCTTCTACAGACAAATTGACGGCATAGGTATGGGTAGTCCTCTTGGACCAGTATTGGCAGACACATACATGCACCATTTAGAAACAACTGGTTTAAAACCATTTATCAATGGAGCTCATTTTTACGTGCGCTACGTTGACGATACTTTCATGGTCGTTGAAAAGGATGAAGATACAAATTCACTGCTACATCACATAAACAAGGTAGACTAGGCTATCAAATTTACAATAGAAGAAGAAAAAGACGGATATTTATCCTTCCTAGATGTAGAAATAACGAGAGATGAAGAAGGTACTCTCTCAAGGTCAGTTCACAAGAAATCAAGCTGGACTGCACAATATATCCATTATATGAGTAGTGTGCCAAGAGCGTACAAAATGAACCTAATAATAAATTTGGGCCCACGAATACGCAGGATTTGTTCACCGGACATCATTGAAGTAGAGCTAAATTTGCTTCGCGAAGCGTTGAGAACAAATGGCTATCCGGACTCGTTCATCGAATACAACTTGAGGCAACGCAACAAAATCGAGGCCAATTTGGAAGAAAATAAATCTCCCCAGATAGTAACGCTTAGTGTTCCCTTTGGAGGTGATCTTCCAGCGGAAATCTTCAAACGAAAAGTAATTCGAGCGACAAAGAGCACAGTTTCCATCAATACAGTTGAGAGTGGTGTTCAACACAACAAAACTGATGCGCACGAATGAAAAAGATAGCCTCTCTGTGACGTCAACACCTTTGTCTGAATACAAATTTCAATGTACCCGTAACGCTCAGTACATCGGCAGATCAAAAAAGAGGCTCGAAACTAGAATAAATCAGCATATCCCTCAAAAACTATTAAAGAGGGGTGCAGCTCCTGCACAAAAATCAGCAATTTGCGAACATGTACTACTCACAGGTCATACTGTTAGTAGTAACAATTTTTCAGTTCTCTACAAGGCAAAAACAGAGAAAATGCTTCTGGCCTTTGAAGCTATTGCAATTAATAAGCTGAAGCCCTGCTTAAACGTGCAGAAAATAATTCAAAAGAAATTAAATTGGACTGGAACAAAGACATAACCGACATGCCTTTAAAAATAGCCAACGCTTAGCAAAATACGACACATACATCAATTACGGACGCAATTACAATGAAAGCAATGACACACCAAATGACGTTACGCAAAAGGAGTGGTCTAAATTGCACAAAAGTAGTGGTCTAAATTGCGCAAAGCAAAGGTCAGCATAACGAAGAGGAGATTGGTTACAACACATGTACAGTGGGATTGGATGAACGAATATACTAACGAATCCAGAACAATGGCTGTAGATACTGGTAAAAATAAGATTTATTAATAAATGTTATTCCATGGAGTACGTTGTTTTGTTCTTATATATATATATATATATATATATATATATATATATATATATATATATATATATATATGTAAAGGATTCCAGCACTATGGCTGTTGAGTCAGTACCTGATAACAACAATATTTTTACCTAGTAGGTACAGGTTTCCAACATTACGGTTGCCGAGTTTGTACATGTTACTTGCACAATTGGTTTTAAGTTATACAAATTTCACTGAAAATGGAGAATTATAACTACTTCTGAACAACTGCTACCCGGAAATCCATACATTCTTGCTTTAATCCAAAATCAGTTATCAATTTTCGCGGTAATCTTGGCTTTATTCTTCTTACTATATATAAAAGTAAGATACCGTTTTTTGTAGTAGTTTAATATATGTGCATTTGTGTATTAGGTGTTGTTCACCTAGTAAAAAATTAATTCGAATAGGCCTTGCAGAATAAACCAAAGTCATCATTAACTAAAGGTATAATCTAATGTGTACAATCGTTTTTAAGCAACATAGAAACTTTACTTTACTTTACTGCGGCTGACTCCTTTTGGAGGATAAGCCGGATCCATGACATTTCATGGAGTTTCTTGGGGATTTGGTACAAGTGGTGTCCCCTCACCACTCGGCTTTTTGATCGAGGACGCACCTCTAGCCTTTGCACATCCAAGCGCAGTCTGCAAGGCAGCAGTATGTTGCATGGTTGCCGGTGGCTGTTGAGAGCTCATTCGCCATTCGGAAGTACGGGGTACTGTCCAGGAGTCCATGTAACATAGAAACTCTTCAATAGGAACCGTTATTATATCCAATACCCACTATATACGTGGCGGAGTAAAAGGGGGACAATTGGGCAGTACAATCTCCTATATGAATGTGTATAAGACCAAAAGTGGAGTTGATTTAATCTAGAGTTTTCGATAACGTGACTTCAAAGCCAAATTATATAAAATATTTGCTCTGCCTGTAAATCTTTCCAAAATTATTGTTGACTAGTCGGTACATGTTTTCAATACTACAATTGACTAGTGGGTATATGATATCAAGTTATTCGAAATCTCGCCAAAATAGCATATAACAACCATAATTTTCCTACCAACCATTGAAGCTTTACAGGCTTAGTAAATATCATTTATAGTGAGTTGTCTTTGATGTCGAATTGCCACGGAATTTATAAAATTATAACTACACTACTGATGGTAAACACATTCGTATTGGAGATTGTACCGTCCAAATGTCCCACATTCCTCAACCAATTAGATAGTATGTCTATGGTGCATTACTGGCTCTTACTAAATAGTCGCCCGTATGCATAAAACGAATGTAAACAGGATACTATACGTTCAGTTCATGCTGCCTTTGGTTTATCCATCCTGGTCATTTTGAAATAATTTGTATCTTGACGCGATAAACTTCTATACATTGGCATATATATTTGTTGGTCGCAGCAATCAGTTTCTAACTGTTAAAAGTCTTATATAATTTTTAATTTATCCAAATATATATATATATATATATATATATATATATATATATATATATATATATTTATTGTACCCTTCCTGTGTGCAAAAACAAAAAGAAATTTTATCAGATATAAGAAAAATTTCTTTCTCATGGTCTTCTCAAATATCTACTCATGAACATATCTTTATATATAAATTGGAAAGCAAAACAAGATAGAAATATTTGAACATAGAGAGAGTGTGGAAAATAGAAACCAATCAAATTGCGTGCGTCACCTCCAGTTCAAGCTCAATGCTTGTACGTGCTTCTTCTGCTTACATAAATCCGGCTGCAATTTGTTTATCCATAAGGCTTCGTATGTGGCTAGCTCTCTTTTGTTTTTGCATTTAGTAATTACTTTGAATGCTACGTCTGGAGAACATACGTGCGATGTTTCGATGATGTGTTGCGCAATAGCAGACGTGTATTCACCATTTGATTTAAAACAGGCGTTCAAGTTGCAATGTTCCCTCATTCGAGTAATTAACCTTCTGGTCGATCGGCCTACGTAAGTTGATCGACATCTTGCGCATGTATATTGATAAATAATATTTGTTTCTCTTTGATTGCAGGTAAAGGCAAGTGTGTTACCCTAAATAACACTCGTAGTTTGGCTGCATTAAATGTGCGTGTCAATGCTGCTTCAACTTTCTTTTGTGCCATTCGGGAAACTGCATCCCCCTTATATGGGATGTTCAGGTAGACTGTTTTCTTTTCTGGCCCATAATACGTCTGTTTCTGGTTAACTCTCCTTTTAATAATTGATTCAATTAATTGTCTGGGATAGCCATTAGACATTAAATCGTTAATTGCTTTATTATATTCATTTTCTCTAGAATCTTGACTAACCAACCTGTCAATTCTTGAAAAGCAACCACGAACTGTTGATAATTTATATTGAAATGGTACAAAACTGCTGTAATGCAAATACTGTGCAGACCATGTTGGTTTATGGTAAATTGTTCTGTTTAATTTACCATTAGTTTCTCTCTTTAATAGTACATCTAGGAAAGGCAGACAGTCATCTTTCTTATTTTATTTTATTATGCACGAAAGACGTTTACTTGAACCATTACGTAAACTACTAGGTAATTATTCGGTTGGCGATTCGTTTGAGTTTGTAGACAAAATTCAAGATATAAATGTTAAAAACAAGATTATGGTATCTTTTGATGTTACGTCTTTGTTTACAAATGTTCCAATTGATGAAACCATTGACATTATAGTCAAAGCGGTAGAACACGATATATTACCATCGCCGGTGCCAGGTCAAACTCTACGCAAGCTTATCTTATTATGCACGAAAGACGTACGATTTCGTTTTAATGGAAACATCTACAAACAGACTGATGGTGTCGCAATGGGAAGCCTCTTATCTCCAGTGTTGGCTGAGATTTTTCTAGGGCACCTAGAATATACATCATTAAAGAGTGACATAAGTAAATGTGCTCAATATATACGGTACGTGGATGATATATTTCTTGTACTTAAAAACAGGTCGCAATCACGAACATTGCTTCAAAGTTTCAACAAAGCACATAAGAATATCGGTTTCACGTCAGAGCACGAGAATGATGACTGTTTGCCTTTCCTAGATGTACTATTAAAGAAAGAAACTAATGGTAAATTAAACAGAACAATTTACCATAAACCAACATGGTCTGCACAGTATTTGCATTACAGCAGTTTTGTGCCATTTCAATATAAATTATCAACAGTTCGTGGTTGCTTTTCAAGAATTGACAGGTTGGTTAGTCAAGATTCTAAAGAAAATGAATATAATAAATCAATTAACGATTTAATGTCTAATGGCTATCCCAGACCATTAATTGAATCAATTATTAAAAGAGGAATTAAACAGAAACAGACGTATTATTCCATTTAAGGGGGATGCAGTTTCCCGAATGGCACAAAAAAAAGTTCAAGCAGCATTAACACTCACGTTTAATGCAGCTAAACTACGATTGTTATTTAGGGTAACACATTTGCCTTTGCCAGCAATCAAAGAGAAACAGCCGTTAATGTCGATATCAAATATAATTTACCAATATACATGCGCAAGTTGTTGATCAACTTACGTAGGCCGATCGACCAGACGGTTAATTACTCGAATGGGAGAACAAAGTGGATAAAGGTCATTTATTTCGTGAATACTAATCATCTCTTATACAATCATACATATTTATACATTTTGGGTTTTCAATTGATTAAGCTAGTGTTAACAAATCTGACTAGTTTTTACTGCTGTTTCTTGTTTTGACTAGTTGGTGAGTGTGTATGCGTTTGTGTTTGTGTGTATGCGTGTTTGCATGTAAAGGTCATTCTCGCAGTATTGCGAAGTGATGTCTGAGATCTTGTCATTATTGTTTTGATAGCTTGAGAATTAACCATTTGTGCGCATTGTTCACTGTTACATATACAAGTGCTATTTTTCCCAGTATAGTTGATCGTTTCACCTCGTTGCGCAAAGTTGTCGTTTTCGCGTGGTAACAACGCCAGTGTTGATTGCAGTGTTAAACGCTCACATTGTTTGGAGACTTCTGTCATCGTATGCACCTCTGTTATTTCCACTTCAGTTTGTTGCCAATCCGATTGAACGTTTGTTGATTCTAGTCGAGGGCCTGTTTGTTTTTCCAAACATACCACTGGATAAGACAACGGAGATCCTGTGTGACTTCATCAAAAATGAGATTTTTGACTTCCCTATAGACACCAATGACATCAAAGACCTCATATTAGCATGTACTAAAAACGTGCAATTTACATTGAAGAGATATACTACCGCCAGATCAATGGTGTAGCTATGGGAAGTTGCATCGCACCCCTCCTGGCAGATGTATACATGTATCACCTGGAAAAAACGAGCCTAAAAGGTATAATTGACCAGTGCGCACTCTACAAAAGGTATGTAGATGATATCTTGTTGTTCATCTCAGAAGCAGCAGACCCTTCCGAAATCCTCAAACAAGCAAATGGAGTCGATCCAGACATCAAATTCACTCTCGAGGTAGAGAAAGACGACAGTTTCCCTTCCTTGACATCAAACTCACTCGAGAAGCAAACGGAGATTTGACACTGGCCATACATAGAAAATCCACTTTCACCGGACAATACATTCACTACAACAGTAGTGTGCCAAAATCCCACAAAAGAAACTTAGTAAACAACTTAGCAAACAGAATCAGGAAGATCTGCT